>MIQA02002605.1:0-12556 GCA_001887855.2 Sclerospora graminicola | reverse complement strand
CATGAGGCTTGGAGGACGTGAGGATCCGGGTACGCCCGAGCGGAAGAACGCCAGCCAGTACAGCGTACAGGCCTGGCGGACGGCGACGGCGGATCCAGAACCGAAGGAGAAAGACGAAGACGCGGATGGGCGGATCAAAAAGGAATGTCGATCCGGCGGCCCGGCCGCCCCCCAAGTCGCCCCTCAATCCGCCCCCAGGAGAGCCTTCAGGTGCCGGATCACCTGCATAACGTGTTTTCGGCGATGATGGAACGATACTTGGAAGAGCAACGTCGTTTGAGCGCCAGCCGCGGCAGTCCGAAGTCACCGGACCAGCCGGCTCGTCGTGGAACTTAGGCGCCCGAGCCAGTCCAGTACTATGCGAGGGAGCCGAGTGATGAAGACATGGAGTCGGTGCAGTCCAAACAGAGTGAACCCCATGCCGCCCCGCCGAGCCGCCAGACAGGTCGCCGGACCGGACGTCGGCCAACGAATAGGAAGCTGTCTCTCAGCGACGTGGATATGGAATCCGTCAAGTCGGCCAAGTACCATTACGATCCGGATGACCTGGACCTGGGGATGGCTCGCCGAGCCCACATGGCCTCGGCCCAAGCGTTTGACGCGGATTCGGGAGCGATCACGAGGGTGCGAATGTCGGCCACGTCCGAGCTGAAAGACTTCACCGGACGCGACACGGACGAGGACCAAGCCCGAGGATGGCTGAGCAAGACGAAGTCGGCTTTTCTCAGAGACCGGACGTCGGACTATGAGAAATGCCTGATCTTTGGAGATTTGATGAAAGGTCCAGCGAAAAACTGGATCCAACAGCTCAGCCGGGAAATCCGAGGAAACTGGAGGGGATTGGCCGGTGCGTTCGGAGAACAATACTGTGGATCTGGAACATCGGCGGCGCGTCAATATTTCCACACCAAGAAGCGGGCGGATGAGACCCCCCTGGAGTATCTCCATCGCTTAAATGTCGCTGGCATGAGGGCGGATATCCCCGTTAAAGAAGATGCCAGCCGGTCGGAAGCCGCTCGGAACATGTGGAACATTTCATCAGCACGTTGGACGATCGGGAGCTGGCAGACCAGCTGGCGTTACTGCGGTTGAAGAATACGACGGAGCTGGAATTGACGTTGCGCACCTACCTATGAGCGAAGAAGCGAGGCCCCAAGGCGGCAGTTGGAACCGGCCGTTTCAAGTCCCGATTTAATGCGGATCAAGGAGGCCGGCCGCCGTCTACCAGGACGGCCCGAGCCGTCCGCATGGTCGCCCGAGAGTCAGACGCGACCAGCTCGGAAGAGGAGTATCAGCGATCTGGGGGCGAGTCCGAAGAGGAGCAGTACCGGTACCTGTTCTCGGCAGAAGTCAGACAGCCATCCAGGCTCCCAGCTGGGTCCAGTCAGCCGAAGGGTTTTCCGGCTCGAACGGACCAGGATTACCCCAGACGCAAATGTACCAACTGTGGGTCCATCAAGCATAACGACCGGAGCTGCTGGAAGCGGCTGACCTGCAAGAAGTGCGAAAGGAAGGGGCATCCAGCGGAACACTGTTTGTTCACCTGCAAGACTTGTGGAGAAGTGCACGAGGCGGGACTGTGCCCTATCGAAGAGTTCTACAACCAGATGAAGAAGTGGTATGTCCCGACCAAGCATGCTGGAATGCTGCCGCCCAGGGTGGAAAAGATGTTCAACTAGATCGCTCGCCAGGTTGAAATCTGGTTCGAGCCGAGCGGTCTAGTGTTACTATCTATGCATAATTCGGTAAGGAGGATAATCAAGAAGCAAAGCAAAGCGTAACCGACAATACATGTAAGTTTGACGATTACGTCATCCGGTCCCCGGGCAGCACGGCTGACCCCTTCCTGGTGAGCAGTATACGGACGGACGAATATTCTCGGTCTGAAGTGCGTATGGAATTGAATCTGTTACCCGGCGAGTCGCGAGGTTATTGGAAATATCATTCGCCGGATAAGTGGTTCAAGCAGGCCAAGGCGGATGGTAAAATCAATAACCAGAAGGCTACCATGCTGTTTGACTCTGGCGCAGAAGTGTCTATCGTGGACACCACCTTTGCTCGTAAGGTGGGGTGTGAGATAGACGAGACGAAGCGGCAGGAATGTATCGGCATTGGAGAAAGTTCATACATGACCCAAGGAAGGACAAGAGTTAAGATTACGTTGGCTGGGTCTTTGGTGTATTACTTTACCGCCTGGGTAGGCAAGCTGGTTGGGCAGGATGCAATTCTGGGTATGGACTTTATGGTCCCGGCCGGCATACGGTTGGATTTATCGCATGGAACATTGACGTTGCCGGATGAGGTACAGATCCAGCTGGCCGGCCGGCGACCCTTATACGGTGCCCACGTCCAGTTCCTCAAGTTAGATCATTTTGTAACGGTGCCAGTGGGAAAAGCGGTGGAAGTAATGGTAGGACCACACGACAGGCGGAGTAAGTTATGGCTGACAAGGGGCGAGTGCTGGGTACCCTCGTTTGTTAAAGGGGGTGGTCATCTCAACTCTATAAGCGTGACCAACATCTCTGAAAGGCCCCTCACCTTGCATGAAGACGTGATAATTGGAATGTGGCTAGCCGAGGACAAGGTACCCCGCCGGCCGGGCTATGTTACTATTGGCTCAAGACGCTATATCGAGTGGCAAAACCTGGCTTTTCAGGCAACCACCGATCTGGTCAGCGAAGAGGAAGGATTAGAAGAGGACCAGACTCCGATGGTGGATAAACCCGAGTACCGGACCCCTTCTAAAATATTGACGCGGAGCCGGCCGTCGCCGGATCCGGCTGAACGTATTGGCCGAGACTATGCCCAGATCGCTGAACTGGTTTTGCCCACCCAGAGTAAGACGGACGAACGACGGAATCAGGAGAAAGTACCGAGCAGAGTTACATATGAGGACAACCACGATGGCGGATGGTGTGATGACCGAGGTGAAGGCGGATCGACCCGGCCGGCCGAGCAGGATTCGGATATAGCTAAAGGCGGATCGACCCGGTCGGCCGATCGAAATTCGGAAATAGCCGAAGGCGGATCGACCCCGGCCGATCAGGATCCCGAAGTAGTCGAAGCTGACCAAGTCTGCATTCATGAAGGGGGCGAGCTATATGTTGAAGGCATGGAGGATCAGATGGCGGTGCTACCTGAGGTAACTCCCTGCCCCCCAGCGGTTACTATTGACGATCTACAAGTGGGAGACCCGGATGTGAACACCCCGGAAGAGATCGGCAGATTGAAGGATATTATATGGAAAAGAAGACATCTGCTGATCGGACCAGGAAACGCACTTCCTCCGGCCGCCCATGGGGCGGTATGTGACATTGATGTGGGAGACGCCAAGCCGGTTGCACAAAGATGCCGAAGAGTCGCCCCCCAGTATCGGGAAAAGCTGTCAGAGCTTATCAAGGGATTGCTGGCCACCAAGATAATTCAGCCGTCCACCTCGCCATGGGCTTCGCCCATTGTAATTATTATCAAGAAGAATGGGGTGGATATAAGGTTGTGTATTGACTACCGGCTGGTGAACCGGCTGACTAAGCTGATGGTTTACCCGATGCCGTTGATAAACGACCTGCTGGAGGACTTGGATAAAGTTTTGTGGTATTGCTCATTGGACATGGCCAGTGGATTCTGGGTGGTCTCTATGACCGATCGTGCACGGGAGATCTCTGCGTTCGTGACGCCCTTCGGGTTGTTGAGTGGAACCGGATGCCGTTCGGTCTGAAGAATGCCCCGCAGATTTATCAGCGGCTGATAGATAACGCGCTGTATGGACACTTCAAGATCAAGGCGGATCAAGACCCGGCTCTGGTCGGAGATGTGTTCACCGAAGGTGACCCGGACCCCGACCCAAAACCTTCAGTTTTGGGGCGGCGGTCTTACATTGATGACATTCTCGTTACGGCAACTACCTGGGATTTACTGTGTGACAAAGTGGAGAAGTTGATGATTACGTGTGAAAAGTGGAATCTTTCGATTAGTGTGGTTAAGAGTTTCTGGGGAAAGACTAAGGTGACCTATTTGGGCCATCAAGTTTCGATTGCCGGATTGGAGGCTAATCCGAAGGATTTGGAGTCCTTGAGTAATCTGCCTTTCCCGCGATCCCTAAAGGCTATGCAATCCTTTTTGGGCAGCCTGAATTATTACAGTCGGTTCATTGAGGATTTCGCAGTCTATGCGGCGGTTTTGTATGAATTACGGGAGGTGGATTACCACAAGCTGAGAGAGCAGGATAGGCAAGCGGAAACGCGAGCCGGGCCGGCAATATCAGCCAATGGGATGCCGCCCTTGTCAGCTATTTCGGCCAATGAGAAGGCGCCCTTCTCTGCCCCGATAGGCGGCCGGCTGCCGGATTCCTGCGCGGCCGGCCCGGATGACCACATGACCCGAGCGATGGTAGCCTTTGGTATGTTAAAGGCGAAGATGGCGACTACACCGGTCCTGAAACATTTCGATGTTAATAAGGTTCCTGTGGTCATCATCTACGCTAACAAATGGGCCATCTCGGCTGCCCTCGTTCAAGATTATGACGGAGTGTACTGTCCCGTGACATTCACCAGCCGGACCCTGAAGGCTAATGAAGTTAATTACGGATTAGTGGATAAAGAAGTTTTGGCCTTATTGCGGATCTTGGATGTGTGTTATACTATGTTGGTGTCTCGGCCTATCAAGGTACTATCTAGACGGTCGACCCTATCATGGCTCCTGACGGCGAATGGAATTGACGGTCGGCTGGGTAGATGGGCGGCTCTGCTGTCTCAGTGGTCCCTCGAAGTGATTAAGTGTACTAAGGGAGAAGAGGAGATACTGGGCACGCTGGCTGCCAGCATTACCCCAAGGGCAGAAGTGGAGGAAGCACTGATAGCGATCGCGCCTCGGAAGCAGCCTCGACAATCCATCGTATTACCGCCGCCAACAGTGGGACCCACGGAGGAGTTAATGGTTTTGAGTTTTGACGGGTCGGCGAGTGTAAAGAAGGGAGTCGGGGCCTATAGTGCTATTGTGTGGAAGTTGCCCGGATGGAAAGTGGTCACGGCCGCCTCGGATTTCACGCCTGGCATTACTGTGAACGAAGCGGAGTACATAGGGCTTTTACTTTGCCTAGATCTGTTGGCTGGCCGGACACAGGGGCGGATCATCATATGTGGTGATTCCAATCTGGTGATCCGGCAAATCACAGGAGAGATAGAGTGTAAGGCGCCCCGGCTGAGACTGTTGAACGATCGGGTCATGTCCGCCCTGCGGAATTGGCCGGAACATGAACTGTTACATGTCAAACGAGAGTGGAACAACAGCGCAGACCATCTGGCCACCTTGGCCATGCGAGATCAGATCGGTCTCACCGTTTCAGATCCAGGATTGTTGGACGGATTGGCGGAGATGAACAAGCTATCGGAGATAATCAAACCGGCCGCTAGATACGAGAACCATCCGCCCGGATCCAGCCGTCCCGTAGAAGAGGAATATGGCGACCGGGACTGGGAACAGGACGTTCAGACCCGACCGGACCAAGGGATGCCCTGCGGCAACAAAAGGTCCCTCTAGGCGGACCCCCAAGCCGGCTGGACGAGATTAACCACGGTTAGTGGTCAAAGTAAATGTTTGGAGTGGAGATGAAAGAAGCACGGATGGATATGTTGCAAGAGAAATGAAGGAAATGAAAGAATTAAAATAAGCCCGATTGCTCATCCCTATGGACGATTGTACTTGCCGCGGAGCCGAGCCACTCGAAGCCCAGGGTGGTCGGAGGGCCGTTTGAGGTACTGATTGCGCCAAGGATCTTGCTGGTCAATGGCCTCCAGAGATTCGGAAAGGGAGGTAGTCTGATCCCGCGCACCCAGGCCTGGGAACCACGTTCCGCCCTCCGCTGCATCTCCGCACCTTCGGTTCGGTAGATGGAGCAGAGAAACAGGTCCAAGTTGCAATTACCATCCCGGATACCCTCCATGATAAACGTACACAGACGGACCCACGCCTCGGAAGCTCGCCCCCGACGATTCTTCCGGGCAGAGGAATACGTGCGGAGAGATTCGTCCACTCGCTTATCCTCTGCAGAAATGTACAGAAAGTGGGTAGACTCCCAGATGGCCCAAGCATGAGCCACAGCGAAATCCTGAAATCTCGCCTTGAATTTCGTAAACCATGGGCTGGACGGAAGTCCCATATCTGGCATCTTGGTGTTCAGGATTTTCCAAGGTTTGGTCTTCATGAGTGTGTCGATGGCGCCCGACCCCATCAGGTCGGGGCGCCAGGTCGCTAATGAAGGCGTCTTGCGGGATCGAGGGAACATCCAGAGAGGCGGACGGGATAGGGAGTGAGCGAGCTGAGAACTGGAGATATCAGCGAGACTTACATTTCTCAGCTGCTGGACTTGCCAAGGTAGGATGGCGGACCGATCCGCCCACTGGGGAAGCGCCCGCCCGGTAACCACAGAAGCGGAAGTTTAGGAAGAGGGGGCGCAAGGGGTAGAGTGCTCCTCCAGATCTTGGGTTTGGCCGCCGGCCGGTTGGGTCGACGTTTGAGACGTGGCCCGGCTGGAGCTGATCGCCGGATTTTGGCCGGAGTTTGGGAGAGAGGTGCTTCTGGATCGCTCAGGTCGGGAGGAGATAACCACTGATCAGGGATGTCCTCTTCGTTGTCTTCCACCTTCTCCTCAGCTATTCCGTTGGAACTCGAGGTACGAGCGACCTGAGCGGTCGGGGTGTCGACAGTGCCGGAAGGCAAGGAGAGATCAGACGGCTAATGCTCCCCCCGAGCCAAAACCTGCCGGCGGCGGAGTTTGCATAATCTGATCGGGTTCCATTTGATTCGTCGTTCGGCCACCGGAATTGGAGAGGCGACGACGGGTATCCGCGCGAGTGCGGGATAAGGCGGCGCATACTTGCTGGTCGTCGTACTCCTTGTCTTCTTCGTCGTCATCATAGATGCACGAAGGGGAGGACGGCCTCGAGTCCGAGGAAGAATCAGACGGAAGGCTGATCCGGGTGCCGGATGGTGAAGCGGCTGCCGAGCCGGATGGCGACGCGGCCGGACCGGATTCCGAGTCCTCTTCGGAGCTAGAGGATGAACTAGAGGTGAGATTAGTTCTACCTGGTGAAAGAGGGGGAGATGCAGCAGCGGACCGCCTCGCGAACAAGCTGTCATTGCTGTCCGACCCGAGTTCTCCTTCGCTGTCCAACTTGCCCGGAGGACATTGGCGCGAGGGGGAGGATTCGCTCTTCTTTCTCCGTTTGGGCGGGTCAGCACCGGCCAAGGAAGGGCTAGAGCTGGCCGGACGTTTTCCGCCCCCCGATCCTACCGAGGCGGACGAGGAGTCTGAACCGGCAAGGGGCGGATTAGGGCCGGCAGGAAGTTCCTCAGGTCCTGATTCTGCTGTAGCGGGCAACTGGGATGATTTCGGCGGAGACGTTTTCCACTGATCCACCATCCCCAAGACAGACAAGACGGACTCTCGTACAGTAAAGGGAGCTTGCAAGAGAGGAGCGGTCTGGCTTCGAGTCGTTTCGAGCTGGTCTTGTAGTTCACACAACAAGGACTTAAAACGATCCTCCTTATCCAGCATGGTAGTGCAAACACGGTCTGCCCGAGCCAACATGGCATGGGCGTCGAAATTTTCTCGTCGGGCCCGGTAGAGCTCAGACCACAGCTCCTGTTGCCGGGAGGTAGTTTCCTGCAGCTGCTGCTCCGGATCAGAGATTTGGCGGAGGGCTTGAGCGTTGGAGTCGCGCAGGTGGTTTCGGTTGCCCCGCACTTTATCCAACTCTTGGGACACCTGGCGGAGTCGGACGCGAAGGTGTGAAAGTTCTCGGGACATGTCAGGGATCTCAGCGGACTGCTGTTTCAGCTGTTCCAGCTGTTGGACTGCGGAGCGACAAGGACATGGAGACTGTAAGCGACTGGGTTACAACCCAAGAGGAGAAGAGGCACTTACGCTGAAGTTTTGATCTGTGAACCAACTCCTGATTGGCAGTCCGGAGGGGCTAAACCACGTCTTCCAGCATGCGGAGACGGTTTCGCTCTTCCGTCAGGATGGCGACTTGGCCCTCGAGATCGGTCACCTGTTTCTGAAGATCACTTGTTCCCGGAGAAGGTCTCCGAACGGCAGCTTCATCGGCCCGGCGGTTGGCAGCGGCGAGTTGTCGGACCAAGTCAGCCTGGATGTGCTCCAAGCTATCCACTTGGGCGGTCAACGCCTCCAGCCTTTTCTCCATCCCCGCCGCTTCGGAGATGGAGGCGGATGGCGCGGCGGCTCGTTGTAGAGCGTCCGTAAGCTGACCCACAATTGCCCTGAGGCGGACTACTTCGCCCTCCGCTTTTTGACGACTGAGTTTCAGCTCAGCGATTCGGGGGTCCATGCGGTCCAGCATCGCACAAGAAGTTTTGAAACTCTGAGACAGAACTTCATAGTCAGCCCGACAGGATTGAAGCTCCGCCCGAAGGGAAGAGACGGCGGCCTTCAATCCGTCCCGGTCGCCGTAAGCCTGGCCGTGAACGCGGAGCTCAGTTTCAGCGTCGGCGGTCGATAGCACCAGATCAGGAGTACGGGACGATTTCGGCGGTTTTGTGACTTCCACCCCGCTGGCGGGCGAGTCGTCGTCCACGAGAACGAGACGACAAACGTTGTCCTTGTCGATTTGCAAAACTGGAAATATATCAAGATAAAGTCAACATCTGTGGACGTGCTTGCTAGCCGGTGAGGAGACCGACCGGGTTCACGAAAATCGTTATAAATTAGTGGGACGACGTACCAAAGCGAGGCATGGATAAGCAGGATCAGATCAACTGGGTTCGGGTGAGATCGTGCCTCAACCGTTGCGCGGCTGTGACGCGACTCAGGGGCGGTTGTGGTAAAGTGACTTATGAATTAATGTGAAGTACTTTCCAGAGGGCGCATTCTGATTGGCAGAAATATGGACCAAGGGCGTGGGCGCCGGATAGCCGCCGCCGAGCATACCTACGAGCGGCCGGATGGCGCTAGGCCTGGGATCAGGCCGGACGAACGTGACAGAAGGTGTGGATAGTTGAGCTAGCGGGTTAAGCGGACGGAACGACCGCGGATGGCAGACGGCCGAGGGGCGGATTGGTGGCGGATTGGTTGGAAAGTATGAGCGAAAAGGACCTGAAGGAAGATGAGTGTTCAAGTGGATGAAGGAGGCACCAGGATCGGATGAGAAGCTGCCAAGGAAGTGCTAGCGCCAGCGGCCAGGGAGCTCGGATGGATGGCCATCCGGCCGAGCCGGCCGGGTACAATGTACCAGCCGGACTGGTACCAGCTGGGTTCGGTGTACCGGCCGGGTTGGTACCATCTGGGGTTGGTGTACCGGCCAGGCGGGTACACAAAGTCGGAGTTAACCGGGCTACTTCGGGTAAGGCACATGACTGGTCAGCCGGGTTATTTGGGGTAGGTTACACAAAAAGGAGTATTGGATATAGGATAAATCAGTATACGTTTCGCTTTCTTAGACACAAGTCGCTTTCATTGGTTCACGGCAGAGGGCTAACAAGGTCCCCTCTTGCTGCTATTGGTTTACCCGGGGAAGGTTAAGTTAACCCACCGGAAGTCCCCTGACCGGGAGTCGCGGCGACTTCGTATACTCACCTCAAGTCGCCTGTGTTTTGAACACGGTATTAAGTATTGGGAAGTGGTGACATTTTGGCCTTCTGTGGAAGAGTGTGGAGTTATATCTGCTTTACATACACATTTGGATTCACCCTTCATTATTATTGGTTTAGCTGGCCGATTGATTATTCTCGGTCCAGCCGGCACTATACAAAGTTCAAGTATATTGCCCGACGAGCTCCCCGGTGACGATTCCCGCCCAGGAGCTACCCCTAGTCCTAACCCTCATCTCCCTATTTCGACGGATTTACACTTTTCGCCCTAGGGTCCACCAAGAGAGCAAACCAGCCAGTACTGACGGGTACACAAGGTGAGCTTTCAACATGCAACATCCGAGTCGTCACGATCAAGCGGATGGAAGTGACCGATCCAGCCGGCCGGATGCCGGATCGGATCATGACTCGGATGGACGGAGTACCCCCTCCGACAGTCAGTCGTCTGGGGCCCCCGTGGGTGTTCGCGTCTTAGGAAGATTTTCTGAGAGCAACTACACCACAATGCTTTATGGAGTATGCCCGACGCACTGATAGTAAAGATTTGTCATGCACTGCAGTGGGATATGATGAAGTTGAGTTGACGAGAGCCCGAGATATGAACGGGGCGATGCAGACAGATTCTGATCTGGATTTGATGGAGGCTGTTTTCTATTTGGGAGCAACGGAAATATCAGTAGCTAAGCCAATAACTGGGCAGCAATCTTATATCGACGATGTTACATTCGGTGCGAACACGTGGGATGAACTTTGCGTGATGCTGGAATGTTTGTTGCTATCATTCAAATATTAGGGAGTAACAATAAGTTACAAGTTCATTTTGCAAGAGAAGTCTGGAGCTCCTGAGTCACAAGATTTCAAAACAAGGGATCTCGGCATCCTCTAGGAATTTAAAAGAATACTAGCTATGTCGCTTCTTATAACAGTGAAAGGGATACAACGTTTTCTCGGGGTCTCATCTACTACTGTCGTTTTATCGACAATTTCGCCACATTTGCAGCAGCGCTATACGAACTCACTGATCTCAAAGTTGCAGGATTGGACTCGGCTGGCTCATGATCAGGGAACTTTTGAACTATTAAAACAGCGCCTGGTTGACGCCCCAATTATTGTGACATTTACAGCGCCATAACCCTTTAGTAGTCCTGTTGTATACGAATCGATGGGCATTTGGAGCTACAGTATGTCAGGACCACGACAATGTTTTGCATCCGATTCGTTTGTTATCATGGTGTCTAAAGATGCGGAAACTCGATATACCGGTGAGCAAGATGGTTTTGGCACTGTTGAAAACATTGCACGATGCAAGTAATTTTTATATGGACATCATGTGACGGTACACTCAAGATATATACTACACAATGAAGTGGCTATTTACGTCTAAACGTTCGACTGAATAAGTTATCCAATGGGCTGCTATGCTATCACCATGGTCATTGAAAGTTATTCGAGGTGGGCATGAAGCGGTAGGATTACCCTGTTGTGTTAGCTGCGGCAGTGGTATCAAAAGAATGAATTGAGGAAGTGCTAGAAGATATCGCTCGAATCGAATCGTTACGTGGCATTTTCTTTATAAGACCCATTCCAGAGTTGAAGAGAAACAGCGCAGGTTTGTGCTCACATTTGATGGAGCGGTGAAGCTAAAGGAGCAAAAATCGGGCACTTTCGGGATGATATTTCTGGACTTTGCCAGCGTGGCAAGTAGTAGCTGCTGTATATGACGTCAAGCCAGAATTAATAGTAAATGAAAGTGAGTATCATCGATTACTTGGAGCTTGAACTAGCGAGACGCCATGATATTTATAGTGCAATTGTATGCGGAGGCTCACGATATTGTGATTGGTTAACTGCACGGATTTCTACGATGTAATCAAACATCGCTAGCAGTATGGCTCAACAAAGTAAAAATATCACTTTCTGATTTTGACACGAGCATTTTAATTTACATTGCGCGGCGGTATAATCAACTGGCAAATCTTCTGACTCATAAGGACAAGATGGCGTTGTCAGCGGGAAAAATAGACACTGTGGAAGAAAAAGAAGATTTTAGATTGTTGAACTCGCTTCCCGATCAGTTGTACCAAGATTCTAAACCTATAACCCCAGAAGCAACCACCAAAATTGTTTCATGAGTGACTGCAGGAGTTGACATGATAGAAGGAGTACGTAAGATTACGAACCAAACTGCACCTATTGCAGACGTAGAGAGATGATTGGGCTGAAAAAAGGGTATTTGTTGTCACTCGTGGTATGACAAAGAAAGGGGCGTCAGGAAGGTCATACCACCTACCTGCCAACCCCAGAGAATAGTGCGCAAAAGTTAGAAATGCGCCCTTCGAATAAGAATAATACTCCTGAACAAACTGAAAATATTCTAGCGCGGAACAAGAGGGGCGTTTTCAGAGGATTCCAAGGGTGCGGAGACGTGATGAATGTTGCGCTTAAATAATAGCTTATTTGAGTGGAGAAGAAGACAATATGGCCTCCATAAACCCGCTTAGAAAATAGCTGGGTGTCAGTGGGTTTTCTGCTCGATGCAGCCGGTGTACCCTATTACAGTCCGTGGAATATTACAGACATAGAACCTGTGCTTAGATTGGTTGTACCTTCTGCACTATACGAATATCTCCCGCTCGCATATCACCCTGAAATACACTGAAGCTGGAAGTGATGCACATACCAAGGAGTTCCTAAAGTGTTTACAAGATTGCGACAGGTATACTATTGGAGGTGCATGTACGCGTATACTGAGAATTTTGTGTCTTCATGTAACGATTGTGCAACATCAAAAGGAAAACCAGTGTACAAAGGCAAGTCAAGCGGAAATATTAGTGAGACTAGACCTTTTCAAGTATTGGCGATGGATTTTGCGCTGTCGTTACCAAGGCTTCATGAATGAAACGAAGCTTTACTGTGTTTCATATGTATTTTCTCGGGGTATGTGATTCTA
>MIQA02002604.1:0-34271 GCA_001887855.2 Sclerospora graminicola | reverse complement strand
GTGCCACGTCACCATTGCTGCGGTATCTTAGCTTGTCTCTGCCGATCTTGTCATACATCCACGTGAACTCCACTTAATCAACATTATCCCGATCGCGATCGTGATCGTCGCTGTTCCGTTAGTGTCTGGGACCGGGCGTAGTAACTGTGCTTGGCTTATTCCTTCATATCATGATCACCCGTTGTCCACTACCTTTTCGTCGTGTCGTATGCGCAATCAACGGCCATGTGTGGACCACCTCATTCTCAACATTTTTCCAGATCGCTTTACCACACTAGTTGGTGTATATGTGGATGATCTACTAGTGACGGCGACAAATGAAACACTGGTGAAGAAATTCTTTGACAATATGAACACGGGTTATAAAATCAAACCCTGTAAGAACGCCTATTGCAAGTGTGGGAGTGGATGAAAACATGAACGAACTGCTCCTGGAAAAAACGAGCGGAAATGCACCAACGGTCAAAGCTTTTCGATCATTAGTAGGAAGTTTATTGTGGATATCTCGTTGCACGAGGCCTGACCTATCATTCTTGGTACACTGGGCTTCTCATCGCACATGTGGTGGAGCCGATTTCCAAATCCATAACTGTAGTTTAGGGGGGGAAGTCGGATTCCTACTAGCCCGGACGACCAACTATCGGAGGGGGTACTCCGTCGATCATGATCGGCATCAGGATCGGATGAATCATCTCTATGATGACTGATCCGATCCTCCCGGTCTTCTGACCGGTCGTCATGTGTGATAGAATCCATGTTTAATTTCATCTCACCTTGTGTATCCATTGATCTTCGGCGGTTACACTCACTCAGCTGGACTCTAAATGAGAAGGATAATTCGAATCAGGTCGGAGGAGGTGACCTTCTCGAGACGGGGGTGTTCTCGGGTGGGAATCTTCACCGGAGAACGGGTTAGGGTCGACACTTAATTAAAGTATCTAAGGGCACTGATCGGGAACTTCGTCCCATCAGGCCAGCCAATAAAACGAGAGATAACGAGAAAACTACAAAAAACACGATCTTCCACAGTAAACCACAACGTTATCTCCACGAAACCTTTCCAATTCTTAGAAAACGTGTTCAAAACACGTGTGCGTGAGGGGTGTGAGGGTTGAAAACCTAAGCAAATCCCGTCGGGGGACTTCCGGTAAGCCAAAATGCGGCTATGCGCGTCTTAACCGGGAATTAATTTGAGCTACAGGGGCCTAGTTAACCCTGTGCTCCCAATGACCGCGACACGTGGCGGTGCGTCTCTTTGATTAGGGGGTAAATTCAATCCTGGTGAGGGTGTTTAACCCAATCAAATCCCGTCGTGGGACTATGTCGAGCCAAAGTGCGACAATGCGCGTCTCGTCCGGGATAAATGAACCGGGGGGGGGCTTGATAGCCCCCGTTCCCATAAATAGTGCCAGTGGCGCAACGACGTCTTTACTTGGGGAGGGAAAACAGAACCTGATATTAAACTTATAAACCTAAAATCCAGTACCAAATGTAACCTACACCACCCTATGTGGCTTACCTAATACTTCTACCTTGAACTTCTTGCCACCTGATTTATTCCATCATCTTCGTAGAACGTTCTTCGTTGATCTTCAACATGATTTGTACCCTTTTTCGACTGATCATAACTGACCCCGATCCGGTCCTCGACTGATCTTCAACTGACCTTGACCCGGTCCGAACCAGCTTTGATCGATCTTCAACCGACCTGACCTTCGCCTGATCAGACCCGATACTTCTGGGATCGGCACAAAATCAACTCGGAATCAACTTCGGCTGATCTGATCCGATACTTTCTGGGATCGGCACAAAACCAATTCGGAATCAACTTTGAGATCAGCTCGAACCAGCCCGGAATCAGCTTGGAATCACCTCGGACCAGCTTGAATCCAGCTTATAATTACTTCGAGATCAGCTCGAACCAGTCCGTAACCAGCTTAGAATCAACTTGTCTTATCAGTCCAAGCCTGTCTTCTGTCTCCAACATGCGTCAACCTTGGCTCGAGATTAATCTTTCTTTGAGGTTGGACTCGCCCCGATTCCTGGAAGTCGATCAGAGCCGGTTCGCGATCCTCGTAACTAGTATTAGCTGGCCCCAGATGACATAAACTATGCAATCCACCACCACATATACTTCTCTTACGTACTCGATCTTCACGTCTTAAGGCTGATCCAACTCATTTAGTCGGTTAGCCGAGATCTCAACACCACGTCACTTGGATCATATAGATCAGCGATACTCGGCTCCAACACTCATACTCCACCATAACCAATACATCAAACCATCCATAAACTTTGCTTCGTTACTTGGAAGTCAACCCGGTCTGCCATCTGGACATCTTGTCTGGTCGTAATTCTTGCCGATCCACTTTTCCCTGGGACAGGGTGCGCTAACGACGACTTTAGTACTTTTCTCTATATTCCCCATGACCCCGTTATCGTTCGCACCCTTTCGATCCGGGTCGACTCGTCTCAGGTAGCTAATTGATATTTCTTGTCTATCTCTGATGGGTGCTCTCGAGATCATACAGCTAGCGCAGCCGTGTGGACAATTCGCATTTACATTTTTAAAATCCGCTTTACCACACACATGCACCTACGCTTTTCGATTACAATGTGACAAAGCTTGTAGCCCGATATCTCAAAGGTACGAAAGATTTAAATTTGAATCTGGCCTACGATGGATTCGAAAGTTTGCCGCTAAGAATTATTGGGTATAGTGACGCCACTTTTGCCGCTAACAAAGTGGATAGAAAAAGTAAGTGCAATTGCAGGATGAATGTGCAAGAAACAAGGGACGGTGGCGTTATCTACAGCCGAGGCGGAATTTGTGGTGGCTGCAGTGGGCGGCAAGAAAGCTCTGGGAGAGTGCGAGCTATTCGAAGAGATTGGCGTGAAAACGAAGACGCCAATCGTTTTGAAAATCGATAATCAAGCCGCAATAAGGAAGCTCCAGAGTGAAGCGAGTTCAGCAAGTACGAAACATGTGGACGTGAAATTTGAAAGATTGCGTAAAGAAAGGACGTGTACATCAAGAGCATTCTGGTTCCAAGGCCATCGTGGCAGATTTACTAACTAAAACTTTGGACGCTCCACGAGTTGACGAATTGCCAAAGCAAATTGGTTTGGAGTAATTTGGTTTCGTTTTGGAGCTAAAGATGAATTTGTTTTCGACGTGCATATGGTGACTGGGGTTACTATACGTGTGAAGTTTTGTGTGGGATGTGACCCCGACAGGCTCAGAAGGAGTGTTGGAATTCACAATGGCTTTATGCACATGACAGTGAACTATCAAGGTGAATCAGAATTGTGCGAGACTGTCAAGGAGCATGAAACATACAAAATCAAGTTTAAAGTCTTAGTGTAGAATCTTAACTTTTACATAAATACATTATTTTACGTTTTACCGAACGCTCACCTTTGGCTTCCTTTCGGGCCGCTGTACTAACCGACAGCTGGGCCCTGTAAGCACATTGACATAACGACTGCGCAAGAATACGCCACGGGCATTTGCTGGCTTGTGCACTGCTATTTTTCTGTGGAATTAGACAATTTCGTTACATTTTGCAGTGTGAACTAGTGGAATTGGAAATGTGGTGTAGCAGCTCTCAGAAATTCTTTCTGAGATGCGAACACCCACGGGGGGCCCAGGTGACTGACTGTCGGAGGGGGTACTCCGTCGATCCAGGTCTTGATCTGATCCGGCATCCAGCCGGCTGGATCGGTCACTTCCATCCGCTTGGTCGTGACGACTTGTATGATTCATGTTTGTAAAGCTCACTTTGTGTACCCGTCAGCACTGGCGGTTGCGCTCTCTTGATGGACCCTGGGGCGGAAGTTATAAGTCCGTCGAATAGGGAAACGAGGGTTAGGACTAGGGTTGTTCCTGGGCGGAAATCTACACCGGGGAGCAGGATTGGCAATATACTTGAAGTTTGTATACTGCGGACGGCTGGACCGAGAATAATCGATCGGCCAGCTAAACCAATGACAACAAAGGGGTAAATCCAAACGTGTACGTAAAGGGGATCCAAATAAAACTCCACAATCTTCCACAGTAGGCCAAAACGTTACCACGCTTTCCAATAGAGATAAACCGTGTTTAAAACACGGGCGACTTGAGGTGAGTATACGCGACGCAGCGACTCCCGGTCAGGGGACTTCCGGTGGGCTACTTTAACCTTCCCCGGCCAAACCAATAGCAGCAAGAGGGGACCTTGTTAGCCCTCTGCTGTGAACCAATGAAAGCGACTTGTGTCTAAGAAAGCGAAACGTATACTGATTTTTATCCCTATATCCAATACAATCTTTTCTGTAACCTACCCCAAATAGCTCGGCTGGATAGTTATGTGTCCTACCTGATATAGCCTAGTCAGCTCCACCTGGATGCCTTTTATGTACCGTACACCAACCATCCAGCTCCACCTAGATACTCCTTCGTGTTCCGTACTCCAAATATCCAAGCTCTACCTGGATACTCCTTCATGTACCGTACATCAAATATCCGGCTCGACCTGGATAGCCATCCATCTAGGCCTATCTGGCCGCTGGCGTCGACTCTTTTTTAGCGGCCAAGCATCTACCTCCGGCGTCCCATCCGTTTTCCACAAGGGCCCAGCCTTCTTCAGGACCCTTCGCACGCACGTCCTTTAGACAACCTGCCCCTTGGTCATCCACCATCGGCGGCAATCTGGCCCACCTGATCCGGACGGCCCACTTCTGGCTGGCCCAATTTCAAGTCCCTTGATCACGCCCATCTGGCTCGATTCCATGCTTTGCACCGTCCTGCCGCTTGTGGATACACCCGGCAGCTTCCATCCAGCATCCACGCCCTTGGCCGACATTTTCCACCAATCAGAGTGCATCCTCAGCCAGATGTATCTCATATCTGGCCGTTAATTAATTCCCAAGTCACTTCACCACAGAAACACATAAAGATTTTCGTTTCTCGCTGAAAGTATCGTGTGGTTCTCGTTATCTCAGTGGAAATTTGCAACACAAACTGGGGCCGTCGAACCAATCTGAAAACAGCGTCAGCACTGTTCTTCTCTTGGGCTCCATCCACTTCTTATTTTCAGGGCTTTGTAGCAAGAATCACCTCATTATTAGACTACGGACAATCGTTCCAAGACATTCGATCACAAGGACAACGAGGACACAAAGATGTTTAAACGTGTTCGATGAAGCCCAAATGGATCTTCAGGCAAAAATTGAATTTGGGGTAATAGAGGCTTTCAGACAGATCGTGGATCAGAACCCGTAGTCAAATAATTGTGAAGAGGTCACCGACGTTTTACTACCAGCGAACAAATTCCGATAATGGTTCAGAACGACGTTACCTAAATGTACGGACAAAATTTCGGTACTGAATGAGTCAGAGCTGATTGCAGAAAAAGATGAGGCGTAAACTACGCCATGGGAAGCACAACGGTACGTGAGGTATGCCGGCAATTATATTTTCTTCTTTAAATGGTTATGGTCGCATGAGTGCCCGGTGTTGTTATACACTTTGGTGGTTGTTTCTATTTGATGCGGATTGGTTTCCCTTTGAGATTTCCCGCGCCGTAGTTGCACAACCATTCTGTAGATGGGCGTCCAACTTGAAAACCCTTGACGACATCATACTTTGAGATAGCAAAGTTGACACAGTAATGCTTTTGAACTTTCAAACGTGTCTGAATAATGGCGGATGTACGACTCTAGAGGGGTCGTCAACGCCAGAGGCTGCACGAAAAAGAAAGACATCACAGTGTTATACCTCTAGAAAAGCCCCAGAGTAAATGAGTGCAATAACCGTAAACTAACCACATCTTGATACCCTGGTGCCGACGACGGATCGACTTTGCACGAGATTGGAAAAAATCTACTTGCGCTTTGCTTCTTTTCCCAATAGATCAATCCCATCCTGTGTAACCACAAAAAGCAAAGCAATGAGTCTACGAGGCAAAAAAAGTCGTGCCGCCACTTTCGCAACGTACATCCGTCGTTTTCTTCTCCATCTCTTCGTCCTCTTCCCGACTAATCTTCAAACTCTTTAACAGTCTCCTGTGTCATGCAAAAAAGTGGAGACGCAATTACACTTCCATCTATATGACCCACTGACGACGACTTATACGTACCACAGCACATTCTTGATACTTTATGGCATCTGCTTTCACAACTTTCCCCTTCGTCTTTAAAGAAACATTAGCCACGTCCCCTGTCTCTGGAGAACCGGTCATTGTACTGGGACATGAGCTCGGGACACTCCGTCACGGCGACGACATCATGTCCATCTTTGTGAGCGCGTCCAGATCGATAGTATTACTAGTAGTAAAATGTAGTTCTAATTAGTCTTAACTATTAGCTACTATAAACATGTGCATTCTAGAATGTAATCTAGGCTCAGACTGATTGAGTGTGGTACTGTCATGTATCGCGGACTCTTGAACTTTGTCTACACTTGGGAACTGGGTATCTGGTGCTGGTAGATATTCGAAGAGGCACTGTGAACTTATACGTAGTCTAATACCGTCTTCCCGAGTTAAGTAGGATCTTGCTTCATATTCTGCCACCGCTGCTACTTGAATTTTACAGTTGTTCCAAATCGTCTCTAGATGGTCAAATGCATCTCTTAGGATTCCTTGAAAGATCATTTGGTTCCGTAGCTGCCATAGCCATGCAACCCCAATCCCGCATAGGCCATTCCATAATCGCTGAAATACCTCTGCGTAAGTTTCATCGTACCACCCATGTTGACGCATCATTGCCTCCTTTATTCTTGATCCTATAGGGGGCGCCTTTCTGGTCACCACCGCTGTTTCAAACTGGGAGACCTCCGTATCAGTTAACATGACCCCTCGCCATTGCTGGATCAACCGACGCCAAAAGGCTTTCGCTCGTTTACATTCCCAGAAGATGTGACTAATGTCCGTCTTGGTAGATGTGCATGTTCGATCTAGTACACAGCTGCTGTCTGTAGTGTTCCGAATGTGAAAGGTATTTAACTGCATAGTCACCGCCCTAAAGTGCACCCAAACTTGATAATTCGTCAGCATATTATCATGTTCCCATACCTTTTTCAACTCAACATCTTGTAAGCCAGTCCACCAGGAACTTGTCTTGCATTTTGTCTTCCACTTCTGTAGTACCGTTGATAGTTGGGGAGCTATCCCATGAAAATACAATTTGCGAAAATCACGCCTTAAATAAGCCCAGATTTTCCGTATCGGCGTCGTTTCTTCCACTGTCCATCCTATCAAGTGTAAATCCGGATGGGGTTTCAGGACTACGTATTGATCTTGTGGTGAGGATGTGTCCTCTTGATCCTGCAATGTGGTTGATATCACCCTCCACAGAATCCCATCTGCTTGTTGTGCTAGTATGCATGTATCATTAGTCTGCGGTGCGACTCCTCTTACTCTCCCAGGGGATACATATGACCAATCATAGAATTGTAAACATGCCGGTCCTTTATCCAGTTGGATTGGTGAACTGACTCCCAGCTTTTGACCAATTTCCACTCTCGGTGATGCGAGAATTATTGCACATAGCCATCGTCCTATTTTGGCGCACGTGTGGGATCTTTCCCTGATTCCGGTCACCTGCCACGTAAACATTGTTTTCGTTAGTCTAGTGATTCCTAAATCTCTGATAGCCATTCTTGGTATTCGCTCATATTTCCGTGGCACGAGCACATCCGCATGTAATTCTTGGATCCACGGATTAGAGCTCCACTGATATGTTCCCCAGAAAGGCTCCATGGAACCTGGGAGCAAGTCATGAAATGGATACTCATCAATGTCTATACTAACTGTGAAGACATCTGAGCGGCTTAATCCATGACTTTTCAATGCCAGACCAGCTTCCATGTCCTGTATCACCTTCGGTAAACTTGTTTGAGTGTAATGTTGTAATTGTTCCTTCTGTTCCCGGTCTGGTCCCAACCATTCCATTATAGTCCTCCCGATAGACCTTGTTGTTGTTTCCCGGACCGGTTTTCCTGCCTGACATAGGTTGTTGGAGTTATCCGTTGTCCCACCGAGACGTCTGAGCCTATCCCATGTAGGTCTAGCCATGCCCTTTGGTACGTGTCCCTCGCCGCTATCAACCATTGATACGTTAGTTTTAGTCGTTGAACCTGTAAAGCCACTGGGATCGATATTAAGCCTACACCCCCCGCCGCGTGCGGAGTATAGAGTAAAGTCGGTGATATCTTATGCCGTTCTTTATTTGCGTTGATACTGTTCCTCCAAATAAACGCCTTTTGAATGTGAACTAGTTCTTGTAAGACTTCCCCGGACGGATCAAACATTCGCGCTGTGAACAGCAGAGACGGGATTGCAATAACATTAAATAATTGCACTCTCTCCATAAACGCCGTTCCACATTCTGTTGCTGTCGCTAATCGTCTTTTAATAGCTTGAATTCGGAGTGCCCAATTGATACTGCATAAATTCGCCCAACCAAAGTGATATCCTAAGTATCGAATGGTTTCTCCTTCCGGTATTACCGGTATTTTGTACCACTTTTTTGGTACCACTTCTGAATTTAGGAAGAGAAACTTACTTTGGTTGGTTGGATATGCAATCCTGATAGATCACCAAATCTTCTCACAATTGCTAAAGCTACTGGAGCTTGCTCTGCTCTTTGAATGAATATAGTCGAGTCATCCACAAAGGCCGAAAAACGGTGTTGCACCGAGCGGTCACTTTTGAGAGGGTTTACCCCTTGTAACTGATGTTCCTGTAGTAATGCTAGGGCCAAAGGCTCCGCTGCTATAATGAAGAGAAGCGGAGCGAGCGGACATCCCTGACGTATTCCTGATCGAACCTGTAGTGGAGCCGAAAAGCTATTGTTTACCATAAATTCTGCTGTTGTCCCGGCGTGAAGTCTGTACAATAGATCTATAAAACCATCCGAAAATCCAAATAAGCTAAGCACTGTAAATAGGTAATCTCGGTCCACCGTATCATATGCTTTGCTGAAATCTAGAAACAGTACCCCTGCGCTGTGGGCCGCAGATTGTCTCCTCCGATTTTTATATGTGTCGAAGATCGCCTGCATCATTATTACGGCTTTGTCCATTTTTCTGCCCGCTACAAACCCTTGTTGGGTCTCTCCAATTAGTTGTCCCAGAAAGGCTTGCAACCGTCTGGCGATAATTTTCGCCAACAATTTGTATGCCGTAGTGAGTAAAGATATCGGCCGATAATCTAGAGCATCACTGGAGTCCCCTTTTTTTCTTAACGGTATAACTACCGCCTTTAAGAATGATGCTGGTGGGGTTGCTCCCGCTAGGATCTCATTAAAGAGTTTTGCCAAAGGTCCAATAAGGATATCAGAGAAGTCCTTGTAGAAATCATTACTTAATCCGTCATATCCAGCTGCTTTTCTTCGTGCAATACCCCTAATTGCCCAGGCAACATCCTCCTCAAGGATATCCTCCATTAACGACTTGTTTTGTACTAGTCACCCTTCTATCCGTTGGTACCTTCATGAACTGACATATGTCTTTCATTAGTGTTGAAGTTGGTGCCACTCTATGACTTGTGCTAAGAATTGTTTTCCAGGTGGCCGCAAATCTATCGGGAATGGAAATCTTGTCCTCGAATGCTGGGCCTGAAGTCGCGTTTATTCTGGTCACGGTTTGATCTCGTTCCTAGATAGATGTCCGTTTAAATAACCATCGAACATCTGCCGCGGATCTATGAAGACGCATCCCCTTCCGAAAAGACCTTTCTTTACTCATATCTTTTGCTAAAGCCTGAACGATATGCTTTCGTAAAGTTGCATTATCTCGCGCTGTACGCTGCAGATGCCGAACACGCTTGCGTCTACGTCTCGCCACCTTCCTTCTGATATGAAAGATTATGTTTCTGCACTCATCCATGGAATTATCCCACGTTAATGTCGACATTGGAGTGACGAAGGGTTCCACTAACCGTTCCATTAACCTATCTCGAGTTTTGTCATCACGAGAACCTGGAAAGGGGTATGGCATCCGTCGATTCGCTAATTGTAATCTTGACACACTTGGGTCTTTTAGGCATAGACACAGTTGATTGTGGTCAGAATATACTGAGGGAGCTTCTACCGCTACCCATACTACCCAACCTTTCCATTGATCTGATACATAAAATCGGTCGATTCGACTTGCTTGATTGCCACGCCAATAGGTGAAGTGATCTGACGGGTCTAGCTGTAAGTCTTCTTGTACAGGTGTCATTAGAAGACGTGCATCCCACAGATGCCAGGACGCAATTAGTCTCGCTAGCGCTCGACTCTCTGGTCGATGCGAACGGGTACCTCCTAATCTGTCCAATATTGGGGTGTCCACGCAATTAAAATCACCTCCTATGATGCAGTTGGAAGGTTTTCTGATGAACATATTGTTTATGTTACTAAAGAAAAGTTCCCGTCCAACAGCATCTCCCGAAGGTCCATATAAATTTATTAACGTGCAGTCATTCCATTTCACTGCTATGATTCGATTCGTCCATCTCAGTTCATAGTATGGTTTAATTTGATCCACTAATTCAGGCACGATCAGTATTGCAACTCCTCCTTGTTTATACGGGTGTACACTCCAGTAAGATAAACGTTGTGAATTGTGCGGCTGTCCCCATAACCAAGCCCATTGTGTGGCAACTTCATCCCGTTCCATCGTGGTTACTATGTGCGTTTCTTGTAAAAATATTATCTGTGCTTGATAGTCCAACATACCTCTCTTCCAGGAATACAGCCAATTGGAGATGTCTTTCTTTGTAAAACCCCTTACATTTTGAGATAATATGATTGATGTCAATTTCGTTGGGACATCTGGCCTTGCTTTGGACGATGTGTATTCCATGTCTTTCAGGAGACGATGTTTCGTAAATATGTCACTGTTTTTCATTGCAAAATATTCATGGGTAGATGCATACTTTATTGCGGTGCCCTTAGTAACGAATGGCGTCTTTCAGACGCTGTTCCCCTTTATCTGCAGTTTCCTTGACCTTTGCCTGTGTTGTACCCTCTGAGTACATGTACTCAAACAATTCTTTCCACGCTGTCGGTTCTCGTTTTTCTAACGCTGTAAACTTTGCTGCATACTCCTGGTTGTCATCCATTACTCTTAGATGCCGCTGAAAGAGGCATAGAATGGTGTCAGTGGGATTGTAATTGTTCCCCATCATCGCCGCTAACTGCTCCGCAAAGATGTGACTACTTATTAACATAGTTGCCAACAGGAGTACTTGTCTCGGTGCTAGCAGTTTTAATATGGTGTTTCCACCATACTGAAGTTTGCGTAACTGTGTCCATTCTTGGGAGCTGTTAATAATTGCCATTTTTTGACTATGAGATCTCATGACTGTATAACGGGTTTCCCATTCGGTGAACCATGTCCCTGGTATATCGAGAAGCCCTTCCCTTTTGCCAGCTTCCACCACCTCCAACCAACATTGCTCTCTCCATTTTTTCGTCAATTCTACTAGTACACTTGAGTGAACACTATCTAGGATATAGTGTGTTCCAGGAATATCCTTTAATAAGTGTAGTAGCCTATTGCCTTCTCGTTGGGCCGCTTTAACCCACAATGTCTTTGTGGAGCTAATTAGCGGGAAAGGCACGCCCGTTTGTTCTTCCCATTGAAGTATTAAATTATGCCATGTGATGTTGAAGTTTTCTAACGATAGTGGATTCGCTAACGTCTCCTTTTCACATTTCATAAATTCATCCATTAGTTCACGTTCAACCGGAACCAACTCCATTGATTCCGCGTTTTCTTCGGCTTGTTCCCGCCTGCACAATCTTTTTGAGATGGGACTAATTCTCTCTCCCGGTTCTGGTGTGTCCTGTGAAGTGTCTCCTATTTCTGATGGTTTGTAGTCCGAATCGGATGTTGAGCCATCCGAAATAAGTAAGATTTCTTGTTCCGGTTGAGTGTCTGCCCAGACTTTATGATACCATTGTTCCAATATGGGTTTAGATATTTGGTATTTTTGCAAGAAATACTTCACCGTTGCTGGGTCCTCCAAGTTGGCCGCCAACAAACCTTCTTGTTCTGGTAGTGACAATTTGCTAACAGTGTCCGTCAGAAAATGTAGTAATTCACGCATCCTTGAATCCTTAGTTCTGATAATATCAGCTATCTCACATTTCAAGGCGTGGTGAATGGTCGGCCCATTTAGTCTGTGGAGAATATCCTCTATGTTGCCATCCCACTCATCTGGGTCCCACGGTGAACATCCCCCGTAATTAGTTATCATACTTTCATCACTCTCCATTATCTCCTGCGTCATCTCGCTCCTATCGCAATCCGGTGCTCCTTCTTGTCCAGAGGACTTCATTTCATCCTCTTCATTATCGTCATCATTACTCTTGTTCATGTCCACATCATCCGATGGCCATTGCCTGTCACCACTTAATACAGCCGCATAATGTTGTCCACTATATTCGAGTATAATCGGTCTTTTATCCTGATAATCTTGTTCCGTAACTTCTGTCAGAAATTTTTTCATTCGTTCATAGAATATGCCCATCGTGATTGGGTATTCGCCGCTTATTTGATATGTCTTTCCTCGTTTTGTTCGCATTTCTGGTGTAAACAAATTAAAGCCTGGACATTTTGCACTTGGTGGGTGGCTCAGCACGTATATGTCTTTTTGTAGCATCGTACTAATAGACATCAGCGTGTCGTTACTCCCCCATGCTTTCCGAGGAATATTGTCTGTGATTGTTGAACTACTTTCTGCAAATTCCAAAAGGTATTGTTGAAATTGTTTCCGTGATTCTGTTGTAGACAAATCCGCTTTGATCCGACCCAGTTCCTTTAGCGTCGATTTCCTAGCTTCATGTGAGAATTTTTCTTCAAAATCCATTAAGGCTCTTGCTAAACACCCCTCTTTCAATGCCTTTGTCATTTTTTCCAAGACGCTCTCGTTTTCGATAATTTTTTCCGATCCCGTTAGAGATTGGCATACTGCGTACAGTTGACAATTTCCGGTAGGTGGGGTCGTGACTTTCCTCATGCGTAAGGCGCCGAACAGCTGAGAAACCGACTGACTGTCTTGCGGGAACTCCTCCTCCCAGTCCAAACGGTTTCAGTCTGATTATGGGACCCTTCCGCTTTCGCGTTATTCCTCGATCACTTCCTTTTCACAGTTTTCGCTCTTCCTTCCAGCATTAGAAATGCACTGGCCTTTTTCTGAAGAAATCACCTCGTACTCTTCTTTCGCCTTCTTTCTTTCTAACTTGGATTTGCGCTTTTTCGTTTTCGGTGGATGACTGTCCTGCCTTTCTTTGCCTTGCCCAATCTCTGACTTGGTGCTAATTGGGTGAACTTTCTGTTCACTTGATTGTTGAATTGCACGCTGCAAACTTGAGGCTACCTGAGGAATTGGTGCTTTTTCCTCTTTCTCATCTGCTGATTGTTGCCGACCTTGAGATTTGTGTTTTTTCTTGGTTACCGTTATCCAGTCCGGTAACTGTTTCCTTTGCGGTAGTTCATTGGACTGAACCACATGTTGCTTAACTTCGCTCGAAGTATTACAGGGTTCCGTGGTTTTACACGGCGTGATACAAGCTACTTTTGGTTCACTTGATGTGTTATCATTAGTCGGTTCTGATGTCTCCGCCGGAACTGCTTTTCCTTTTTCTGCTAATTGTCGTTCTCTGACCGCGTCCACTTGCGCTCTTAATTCTTCCATACTTCTGAAAGTTTGTGTAGGCGCTTCATACTTTTTCAACTCCTCTAACTTGACATGAATACAGTCCTTCTTCAACAACTCCGCAAGAGCAGTTCTGCATTGCCGCATTGGGTGCCCGAGTTCGCCACACCGTAAGCATTGCTTCTTACCCCGCATACTTGGATGCTCTAGAATAATCATCGTATGTCCCCAATAGATTCTCTTGACATCTAACAATGCCGTCGGGCATGCATCCGACTCCACTATTAATTCCCATGACGTTGAAGTGTCCGAAAATGGTCCATTTTTATCCAAATCGTCTAATTGAAATTCCATCTGAAGACATTTTTTTAGAAAATTGGATAACTTTAATAGATCCACTGATCGGGTCACATTCTTAAGCACACATGCGTAGTACCCTTTGGGTTCAAAACTTTCGCCATTCCTGTCTCTTTGCCTTTCCCATGCCGATCCACTCGTTGCTTGCGCTTGATCGTGTAAATTCTTGAGAACATGGTCATACCTATGAAACGGGACAGTAATTCCTGCAAATTTCCGGGCCATGTCCCGCGTGAAAAAGTGAAAGTACAAAGCATGCTTGCTGCTATCGTAACTGATACTTTTTAGCTGCGCTATCATTCGCCACAACTCCGGTCCAGCTGTCTCTCTCGTCGTCGCTGCCGTTGCGATACTCTCTTGGATGCTTTTTGTGCTCATGAATGCTTCCTTAATGATGTTCTCACCTCTCAAATCCAGAACCAAACACCCTTCCACCTGTGCTCGTATGGTATGCACCAGCTTTACTTGTTCCTCTGTTTTCATGATACGCTTAAGAAACTGAGGTAATTTCTTTGCGATAATTGTGCCTTCGACAAGTCCTTGCACAATTTTCCATTCCACTACAGTGCCTTCCCGTACTTGCATTGGCGCGTATTTCCCATATTCTTTCTCACATTCAGCTCTCATCTGAGTGATTTCATCCGGCGAGTACAGCGAAGTCTTGAACAAAAAGGTTTTGTTCGCTAATTTCATATCTTGCTCCATAGTAGTGGTTTTTCCTGTTACTTTATTCGCCCATCCTTGGAGGGTTGGTGGTAGCTTTTGTTCCTTAAGGACTTTTGCCTGTCCAATGGCCTTCCATAAAATGCTTTCAAAGGATTGCGTTGTTTTCTGCGCTATCACCGCCGAGCTTGTCACACGTTGACGCCACAACTCCCAGTCCTTATGTTCATCTATCACCATTAACTCAAATAGGTCCAAAACTCGTTCTACTTCCGCTGCTCTTAGTTGTGGAAAACGTTTTGCTGCATCGGATAGACGTGAGGTCGGCCCTCGCACCTTCACGTATATGGAAGCAAACAGCTCTTGTGTCAGATCTAGCCAGGCTTTAACTCTTGGTTTCCGAGTTCTCGCTTGGCCTAGTGCCGTCTTCAAGGCCAGTGCCAATTGACTTGGCTCACGTGAAGCTAGTGAGCTTATGATGCTCAGGCGTTCTTCACTTGATTTATTTTCCTTGTCACCCTGAGTCGGAGGTACAGTCCCTGTGCTCTACTCATTTCCTCCTTGACTGGCTCCTCTGATACCGGTTTATTTCCTGATATCTCCTTATTGTTATTGGATTCGGTAGAATTTACCGGTTTCAATACCGGTTCATCCGGTACTACTCTTTGCTCCGTATCCCCCTCCTCTGGGGTCGATCTATCAGCCTCGATCGAGTCCGGGGTTTCCGGAACATACTCATCTCCACTCCCTGTTTCGTTATTCATGGGAGTGAGGTCATTCGCCTCCCCTGGGTTGTCCGGGTCCCCCGTAGGACCCGGGTCTAGTAGAGAAGGTCGGGTTTCTTCATTGTCACGCATGTTAGCCCTAAACCTTAATTGGGACACAATTAAGGGCAATGTAGCAAATTTAGAACTTGTTAGACTAGATATATTGTCGGGTACGCCGATGGTTACACACATTGACTGAGCACCATGGACTTGTACGTACAAAAGGTTGTATTTGCCACAGTTGCACATATAAGTGCAGGTGTGGCGGATTCAATGCCACTAATCACTAATGCATAGATACATAAAGTACTACTGAGGTATATGAACTCCATTTGGATGACTCTAGCTTAGTATCTTCGATAAAACTAAAATAATTCCTTTTGGCAGATTTCTCTACCTTCAGCTATTACTACAACAATTAACATCTCACCTCTAGGCTGGATGATTATATTACCCAATTCACTTCTCGTTGATGATATGTTTTACAGCAAAATATGCAAGTTGCAACTTGCATTTTGCGCTAAAACACGATCAAATCTAGTAAAGCACATAATCATCTTTTTTGATCCTCAATGCTCTGCTTGGTTACAGCAGTCATGGTAGCCATGCAAATTCTATCTGGACAATCTTCAGTTCAACTACATGAAAGCTTAGTGCATGTCAAGTATAGAAATTTCGAGTTCGATCTAAAACATGCGGCTCGAAACAAATTCATTGAACTGCCCATTCCGATTGAGTGTGAATATTATGCGAAAACATTCGAATGCACTCGTATGAGGCTCAAGGAGAAGGAATGCGCGCGCGTCGGCAATCACGTAAGCCAACGCGATCGGCCCATCTCGAGTGTAACGGTACTACAATAATGATGACCACGGACATGGCTGCAAACACCGTCGATACTTTAACTACATCCAATTGCGTACTCATTTCCAGAATACCCGTCGTCGTCCACACTGAGCAACATATAACTGGGACCACAGACGGTGGAAAGCTGGGACGCGTGGCATGTAACCAAACGAACAATGTACAATGTCGGGGAGATAAGAGTGTCATGCAATGTGCTGGCTGCAATTGTAAAGATTATGGATGACCGCACTGAAATCGCTTATCATTTGACCAGCCTATACCCAGCGGACAGACGAAATGAAGCACGCACAGCACGCGTGATTTTATTCGTTGTACCCGTAACACAATACATATATATTATAGAACTAGTTGGCGTGTGCCGAATAGTTACTGCAAATTCGAATTTTCGATTTAGTTCAACTGTGACGTTGGTCTTGTAACTTCACATAGAAAACAATGCCGAAATGCTTGTGAGACATGCTATCTCTTAAATGAACAATATTAGCGTTTGTGTTTTTCCAGTAAAATTGTGGTCAGCAGCTCTTACGATTGCAGCATGCAATTCTACCATACGGGAGCTTTTCGCTGTTTGTAGTGTGACAGACTGACGAAGTGGGACTGAGTTTGTGGAGTTGACAATCACAGCGAATACACCTTTCTATCAAATAATATTATCCAATCAGATCGTCAAAAAGCTTACATGATATTTATTCAATCACACACCTAAGTACAGCTGTAGTCGAAATACTCACTTGTCTGACTCTTCTAGGGGTAGGGACGGCACAATTAACCTAGGAATTACATCCATCAAATTGCAGCCTACAATACAATACGCAGACATGTCGGCAGATCTGATAGTGCTCGTAACTATTAGCGTGCTCTTCTTTGTCGGAGCGATCGCCATGCTACTCTGCTTCTGTCGTCGTATCCAAGTACAACGCGAACGCGAGTCACTTGTGTTTATTCCTGAGCAAACAGACGTCTATCGTGAGGAGCTTAATGACAGCTTTATGGAGCAGGCACTGTGGCGTTGTGGCATCTGTAAATTCCTGAATCATCCAGAGCGTAAATTATGCGATTTGTGTCAGACGTTAAAAGGTGCGGAACGAGATATAGCAGGCAAGAAGAAACACTCGCGACGCAGTTTGACGCAGCATTCAAGGAGTAGTTTCAGCTCCAGTTCGACGCAGAAAATGGGAAGAATTGGTGAAACGGAACCTTATTCATTGACTCATGTCGATGATGCAATTGGTGGAGCGTTTAGTCGACCAAGTTTTGAATTTTCGAGAAAAGCAAATTCATTGAAAAATAAAATGAACAAATTGCAGCTAGCTGCTAGTCGGCGACAACAGTGGAAAAGAATGCCCACTACCGATGGATTACATCGATGGGTTCGACAGCAATCGGTAAAACGACATTCTAGAGTCCAGCGGGAGTCGATGGAGAGCGATCCGGGAGGAAGAATGTCGCTAAATCGGTACTTGGATGCGACAGAGCGAGACAGTAATTTATCTGTTGGCTACATTCGTGTGAGAGATTCTTTGGGAAAATTGGTCCTAAATGAAAGTGACGTGGTTGCAACGGATTTCCATTACAGGATTAATATTTTGGACGGAGCAGGCAGCTCCGAACTGATTATGAATCTCGAGGGAGTTCATAATTTACCATTCCCAGATAAAATCCGCTGGTTCTCGACAGAAATCCATCGGTTATGGCTGCCTTGGGAGTCAGGACATGCAGAATTGGTAGTGCGACGAGATCATTTATTGCAAGACTCGTTTGAACTTGTGGCAGCAATGAAGCCATACCAATTGAGACAGAGATGGCGCGTGGTATTTGACGGAGAACCGGCATTGGATGCTGGTGGCGTCATGCGTGAGTGGTTTACGCTGCTATTTGGTGAGCTCTTTGACCCATCATTTGGAATTTTCGTGAGCTCAGTGGGAGACGAACGAAGTTATTGGATCAACGCCAGCTCAGATTTGATCCTTGGTAAAGATGAGCACTTGGCGTATTTTGAGTTTGCAGGACGGCTTGTGGGGAAGGCGATTCTAGAAGAGCATTTGATGCCGGTGCATCTTGCGCTGCCATTTCTCAAACATATTTTGGGTGTGCCCATCTCCTTTTCCGATTTACAATTCCTTGACGATGAGATCTACAATAGTGCATTAATGATAAAGAAGATCGATGACATTGAACCGCTGTGTCTGGATTTCACAGCGACGCGCGTTGTGGATGGCAAAGCGAACGTTGTTGAGCTTGTCGAGGGTGGCGCCAATATCGACGTAACTCGAGAGAATCGCACGCGTTATTTGGACGCTCTATTTAAATACCATGTGCTAGGAAGCGTGAGTGATCAGCTATTGGCCTTCCTTACGGCACTTTATGACGTCGTACCAGAGGGACTGCTCAAGTTGTTCGACTACCAAGAGCTCGAACTTCTCATGTGTGGAGTGCCGTCTATTGACGTAGAAGATTGGAAGAAACACACTGATTTTAAGTTTTTTACGCACAACTTTCCCACCGAACTCGAACTGAACAATATTTTGTGGTTTTGGGAAGTTGTTGAAGAAATGAGAAACGAAGACCGCGTGCGTTTGCTGCAGTTTGCGACAGGAACTAGTCGTGTCCCCGCGCAGGGTTTTAAGGGATTGATTAGCAGTGACGGTCGTGTGCGGCGTTTCAATATTGCCTTTGCCGGCACGAATCAGTCATTTCTGTTCCCGAAGGCACATACGTGCTTTAACCGTCTGGATTTGCCTATTTACGACTCGAAGAAAGTGCTGGCCGAGTACATCAATATGATCGTGCAGATGGATATAACTGGGTTTACCATTGAGTAAATGGAGTATTTATTAGTAGGAAATGGGGGGGCTTAAGACAATTTGTCTACTAACGTTACACAATAAGTACGTAAATACGTGTCATATTTTTTATGGTTCAATAATCCTCATATTTTTTGTTAGAAACGTTGCTAAAAAAGGTGTGTAAAACATGCCAGCCGAACTGACGGGTAAGCGCTCCCAATCTTCAGACGATGGCCCCAGTAAACGTGTTAAGGTATCGTCGCATATTGAAGAGCATTATTTTTCGCTACATCACGTTGTGACGAACGTTAAGGACGCTGCTATTGCTGCAAATTTACCGAAAAGATCCGTATTCAAGCTGTTTGAACAAGACGCAAGGATCATCTATCTCACGGCTGATCGCAAGAGCTGGGTCTACCATGTGCCGCGCTATTGGTATATTTTCAAACACGCCACTTCGGAAGAACTCTTTTCAGCAGATTTAGAGCAAGATAATGATAATGGTGACGAGAAGTCGCCCATCACCTGGTCGATGATATTTAAACAAGCTTGGGAAGCGCATCCCGAAGACTATGACACCATCATGATGTTTGGCAAATCGACCAAGTTGCCAAGATTTCAGCAATTATGCGGAGAAATGGGAAGCTACAGATATTCTGGCAAGACATTCAAAGCACAGAAAAAATATCCACGGGGATTGCGGCATGCTATTCAGCACATGCAACGCATTGTTGTAGACCCTGCAACCCTCCATACTCGACTCACGGGAGGCCTTGTAAACTGGTACGAAAACGGTGATCACTACATCGGGCCACACGCTGACGATGAGCGAGATATGATGGCGTGCTCTCCAATCGTAGCTTTATCATTAGGAGCTACAAGGCGCTTTGTATTCACGAAAAAGACGTCAAAGGGTGGTTTCAACGATGACGGAGTAGTGGCACGGATGGAATTACAGATTGGGGATGGAGACCTAATGATTATGGGCGGCACGACGCAATTAACTCACAAACATGCAGTACCAAAGATGGCTAGATGCCATGAACCAAGAGTTAGCGTCACCTTGCGTTGTTTCCACTAAAAAAAACCTATTATCTATTATTAAAACTATTCTGACTTATTGATCAAAGCAAACCCAAATATTTCCTTTTGTTATTTGTGCGACATCGCGAGCTGAAGCGAAGAAAAGAATCTGTAAGCCGCGGTGCCATGCGTCCAAAGCAATGCGAGTGTGTGAGAGCCCACGAGACTTTACGCCAGTGAGCGACCACAGATTTGAGATTACCTCGTAGCTTTTCACTCTCTGGCCTAGCAAGCACCTTATCCCATACCAAAAACTGTTCCATGCTCGCTTTCGCCTCGTCCGAATGCTGAAATTGATCCCAGATTATTGTAGCATCAGTGCCCACTGCGTCTCCGATAGCATGTGGCCCGCCAGGATGCATCTCCAAAAACTCTGTGACATCATACACCTGTCCAGCAATGGCAACGCATTTTCGTCCATCTGTGATGCTTAATAATCTCGCGATCTCTACAGCCCGAGACAAATGGTGTCGGAAGTAGAACTGCCGCCAGCACTCAATGGGGAATACTTTAGCAAATCTGTCGCCCGATTCACCAAAGTCCCGTTGAAAAACGCGTCTCCAGAGCGTCTCGGCATTATCTCCAGCAACGTGATCCCAAGCTTGGCATACCATCGGACAGATGACTAAATCTTTCGGTGACAAAAACAGTAGCAGATCATGCATAACGTCACGAGGTAAATGGGCCACGGAAACGGGGGATGCGTTTAAATCGCTAGTTCTAAGCGCATGACTCGGCACTATTGTAGCAATTTTTCTCTTCTCCGCTTCATTGCCAGCCTTCTTGACTTGCTCAAATTTGTGCCGAAACAGTCCCAAAAGTCCCAAAAATAGTAGAAATCCAATGACCTTGGACAACGTAAAGCATTGCGAGTCTTCGCCCGTTGAATTCAATGACGATGTAATAGATGGAGAAGGAGAGCCTGTATCTGGCTGTCTGTATAGCTGACACAAAACGCTCGAGACAGCAGTGATCACGATTAACTGAGCTACACAGTTGCCTTTCGACTCGGCGACATCGACACTCGACGTCATGATGGGACGAGAAAATATGTATACTGTATAGCCGGTAGGGCTCAAACCCGCGGGGTTTGGTGCGGGTTGAGATCGACCCGCGGCCCAGCCTGCGGGTTGCGGGCTGGGTTGCGGGCTGTTTGGGCTAGCGTGTTGCACATAGCTGGCCAAAAAAGGACTTCGTCAGAAGACATGGATTCTCTTCTGGTAGGATATTATCTCCTCCACTATGAGAGGGTTTACTACATCCGTCTACACGAGGTGGAGGTGGCGTGGGAAGCTAGTCAAAGTTAGAGGTGAAAAAACTGCGCGGGTGGCTGAAGAATATAAAGGTTATACTAATTATAGATTGAGCTCATTGTCCAATCTGCGGTTTAGTAATTGAGGCAGCGAGCTCTTGGTAAAATACCTTATGCTGCAAGATGATTGCGTCTGCTTGCTACGGCATAGAATAATTTAGTCGCCCAAATGGCAATGCACGCACATATTCAACCAACCTCTGTAGTAAACACCATTCCAGAGGCAATCTTTCGTCCTTGCTTTTTATAATTGTTAGAAATTTCGGTTCAAGCACAAAAATAACGTTTAAGGTATTTTGGTACTTTACACTAAAAGAAAGTGGTACAAAACTGGTACACGGTGGTTACGGTTTTGAACACCAAATTTCTATTTTTTGCATTGTGAACTTTAGAAATAGAAACACACAAAGTCGACATGGGTTTCCTGGGACGGCGGGGTGGTTATGCAAGTCAGGAATAGGATTAAGAGCAGTAGAAGGTATCGAATAGGTTGGCGATAAACACTTCTCAATATACATTGCATTGATTAAATCAACCTTGCATTATATCTTCAGATATCAACATCAAGCTAAATTCACCTATCGGCCTACGTTTCGACTGTCAACTATGAACAACGATTTTCAACAGGTTATGAGCCCAAAGGGTCAAGATGATAATTTCGGTGAAGATTATGAAGAGGAGAAGCCTACCACGATGGGAGATCAAGGTGCCCGACTGGTAGACATGGTGAAAGGCGTAATTGACAGACTTGACCGACTCGAATCGAGTCGGAGACAACCCGACATGGATAGTTTTGGTTTCAACAATTCCATGCGATTGGGAACGAAGATGCGAATGGCATCTTTAGATGGTACACCCGAAAAGAAACCTGACTTGGCGGATCATTTTCAGGATCATGCAGCCGGTTTTGGAGGATTAAACTACCAAAATCTGCATCAACCAAAACCGGAACCGAACTTGCATCAGCAACCAAACCTGCACCCTCAGCCAAACATTCACCCGCAAACCAACATGCACCCGCAACCGAACATGCAACCAAACTTGCACCCACAACCGAACCTACAACCGATCTTTAGAACCCCGTCAGCACGCGAATGCAAGTTATCGATTCGAACTTTCGACGGCAAAGAGGTATATAGGGGTCTTGGTGCCGGTTTCAAGCAATGGGGCACAAGATTTATACGTCAAGTTGCCATTGCAGAATCTGCATGCGGATATCGATGGGGCGAAGATTTCAAGGTGGACCTGCTCAGCCATTACCTAAGCGGTATGGCTGAAAGTTATTACAATCGTCAAGTCGATTCATGGTGGAATGAATCACAAACTTTGGTTCACGTTATGAATCGAATGTTATCGGCATTTCATACAACCATAACACCGGCTCAGTCGATGAAACTATTTACAGCAAGAAAACATCCGAAAAGGACATGGAATGAACATTACCTGTACCTTGTAGCGATTACGGAAGCTGTTGGTGGAAGTGAGCCACTGGTGCTCGAAAACATAGTTCATTATGCATCCAGTGAACTGAAAACAATCCTGCTATCGAGATACAATCACTCAAGGCAAGACTATCTTCGTCAAGCAGAAGAGCTATGTCAATTTGCTCAAGCAATTGAAAACGACGGACAACAAGGAAAAAGTCGCCAAAGTGAAACTATCAACTACGTCGAACAAAAACCCAAGATTAAAAAATGCAAGAATTGCAAGAAGATAGGGCACACCGAAGACAAGTGTCGAAGTAAAGTTTCAAAACAAGTGGAATTCACGCTAAGCATCGTCGAAAACAAAGACAGCAATGATACAAGGTGGATCCTGGATAGTGGAGCAAGCATGCACTTGGTGAACGACATTTCGTATCTACAAGATGTCGAAGATGTTCAAGGAACGTGCTACCAAGCGGACGGTATGAAGTTGAGCGTCACCAAAAAGGGGTGGGTGAAAATTACCACTTACCTTGATGACAAACAAAATGTCATTCGACTTGAAAATGTCTACTACGTAGAAAATTTGGCAAAAAACATTCTTTCGTACGGACTCCTGGAAGACAAAGGATGTCACCTCGATTACAAAAATGGAAAACGAGTGATGGTCCACCGAAAGTCTGGAAAAGGAATATTTTCCGTCGAAAAGACAAACCGAGTACTCACGGTAGATGTAAAAGTGGAAAGGTTACGAATTTTCAATGGAGACCAAGTAATGGCGATTCTGCAAGATAAAGAAAACAATCAAGAGCGAATCGTTCAAGAAGGCACGCTTATGCACTTCCACGCTCGCCTAGGGCACCTAAGTTTTGACGCAATCGAAAACATGGCGAAGGACGAAAGTTTCGGAATAAAGCTTACCGATACAAAAAGAATGACGTGCCTAACCTGCGCCCAAGGTAAGCAGACGAAAAACCCAAAATCCAAGCAAGACAGTGGTTTGAATGCGCCAACGGACCGCATTGGAGGTGTTATTTGCTCTGACTTGAAAGGGCCGATAACACCAAAAGACAGATTCGGAAATCGGTACCTAATCAACTTCATCGACTTCAAATCTAACTATGTACGAGTATTTTTGGCGAAAACCAAAGACGCGGCGGCAAAATTTTTCGAACATTTCCTGGCGTTTTTCGAGCGTCAGTTCAACTGCAAGGTACACCTACTCAGGACGGATGGAGGACTGGAATATAAGAACTTGGATCTGTTTTGCAAGCAAACCGGTGTTACGAGACAGATCAGCGAAGCAAACAACCAGTGGAGCAATGGAAAAGCTGAACGAATGCACAGAACGATAATGAACATGGCAAGATGTATGGTTTTTTCATGTGGCTTAAATCTTTCGTTTTGGGGCGACGCGGTTCAATACGCCGCGTACATCATTAATAGGAGTCCTACGAAAGCAAACTCAAGAAACATGACACCCTATGAAGTTCTGACCGGAAAGAAACCAAACCTTGGCGAAATCGTGGCATTTGGATCACCCTGCACTGTTTACAGAAATCCCGGAAAAAATTCGCTCGCTCATCGAGCTCAAATCGGCATAATCGTCGGCAAAAGCGAAGAAGTCAAGGGTTACAAAGTATACCTGAAGGACGAACGAAAGGTGGTTGCAACACAGCACATCAAGAACATAGACACCTTGGACGAAGAACAGAATAAACAAGTACGACGTGACCTGGAAGCAGAAGGAGTGGAAAATCGGAAAGTTGCGACCAAAAATGCGAAAAACAAAAGCGATAAGCAGAAGAAGAAGGTGTGGCAACGAGAACGACATCAAACGAGAGGACACGCGAAAGCTAATACACAGAAGGAGAAGGTGTCAAGCGAAAATGTCGTCGGTGAAAATTCGGACCAAGAAAACGCAAATCAAGAAAATATTGAAACAATCGAAACAGTAAATTTCATTTCCGAAGTGGACCCAAAAAGTTTTGGCCAAGCAATGAAGAGCCGAAACAAGGAAAACTGGATGAAGGCGATAAATGAAGAATTAACCGCGCTCGAACGCAATCAAGTATGGACGGTCGAAAGAAAACCAAAGGATTGCCGTCCGCTACACACAAAATGGGTTTTCAAGACGAAAACCGATGAAAATGGAGATATCGAGCGGTATAAAGCGAGGCTTGTGGCTTGTGGAAACGAACAGAGGCTTGGGATCGACTACAACTTAACCTTCGCAGCAGTAATGGAGCTCGGAACGGTGAAATTAATTCTCGCATTGTCAAAAACTTGGGGTGTCTGTGCGAAACACGGAGATATCCCGAACGCTTATGTGAAGGCACTAGAAACGGAGCATGAAATTTACCTGCACATCCCACAAGGCATGGATTTGAAGAGCAAAAGTGAAGAACTCAACAAAGAAGAAATGGTTTTGAAATTACGGAAGACTCTTTACGGATTAAAACAAGCAGGTCGACTGTGGAATCAACTTTTGCATGGAAAATTGCTAAAATCAGGCTTCAAACAGAGTATTACGGACATGTGTTTGTATTTCAAGACGGTTAACGATGCTACCACTATCGTAGGAGTTTACGTCGATGATCTTCTAGTGACTGGAACGCAGGAGGAGCTTGTGAACGAATTTTTCGACGACTTGAAAACACTCGAAATTAATAACTTAGGGAAAGTTTCAAAATTTCTGGGAATGAGGATCACGTACGATCAAAACAATGGATACACGTTAGATCAAGAGGTAATGATCGATAACATGCTTCGAGAGTACAACCTGGAAGACGCAAACCCAGCAAAGACGCCGATCAACAACGAGTACGAAGACCTGAACCTGAAAAATCAAGAACTTTTGGTAAAAACAACAAAAGGTGAGATGCCTACAGTAAAAAGTTTTCAATCTTTGGTCGGCGCCTTACTCTGGATATCCCGATGCACGCGACCTGACATATCTTTCGCAGTGCACATGGCTACTCGAAGGACACACGCACCAACAATGATTGACTGGAACTTGGCAAAGCGAGTTCTCAGGTATCTGAAAGGAACGAAACATTTGAAGTTGCACATGGGATATGAAGCAGACAAAAATGAAGCTACGCACCACATCGAAGGATACAGCGACGCTGACTACGCCGGCTCGAAAGACGACAGGAAGTCCACAACCGGAGGAATAATCAAGCTAAATAACATGATAGTCAGCTGGTTATGCAAAAAGCAAGGCGGCGTCTCTTTGTCAACCATGGAAGCCGAGTACTACGCAGCTTCAAAAGTGGAAGTAGAGATGCTTGGATGTCGTGAAATCCTACAAGAAATTGGGACACAAGTCAAACAACCAATGTTAATCCACATGGACAACCAAGCAGCAATCAAAGTGATGAATGAAAATGATGGATTTTCGAAGTTGAAACACATTGACATCAGATTGAAATTCATGATGTCGAAAATGAAAAATGGTGAAATAAAGGCGCAATATTGCGCTACAGACGTCATGGTGGCTGACATACTCACCAAAGCCTTACCTTACCCGAAGCTCGCAAAATTACGAATTGGAATCGGACTGATGTAAAATTCACATTGAGAAGGAGTGTTAGAAATTTCGGTTCAAGCACAAAAATAACGTTTAAAGTATTTTGGTACTTTACACTAAAGGAAAGTGGTACAAAACTGGTACACGGTGGTTACGGTTTTGAACACCAAATTTCTATTTTTTGCATTGTGAACTTTAGAAATAGAAACACACAAAGTCGAAGTTGAAGTCGCATGGGTTTCCTGGGATGGCGGGGTGGTTATGCAAGTCAGGAATAGGATTAAGAGCAGTAGAAGGTATCGAATAGGTTGGCGATAAACACTTCTCAATATACATTGCATTGATTAAATCAACCTTGCATTATATCTTCAAATATCAACATCGAGCTAAATTCACCTATCGGCCTACGTTTCGACTGTCTACTATGAACAACGATTTTCAACACATTGCATAATTTACCAGAAGGAATGGCTGTTGGTGTGGGATTTGGGAGTGTAGGTCATAGTCCCAGTGCTACTTTTGCCAACGCCGTCAATTTGGCCATTGGCATCGGACTTCAGAATTTCCCTGAAGGATTAGCAGTGTCCATGCCGCTGAGAAGAGAAGGCGCGTCTGCATGGAAAGCGTTTTTATGGGGACAAGCTAGTGGACTTGTGGAACCACTTGGAGGCGTAAGTTGTTGTTTTTAATTATTTTGGAAAAAGCATTTCTAAGTTGTGCTTTTTTGTTGAAAATCTTAGTTGGTTGGAGCAAGTGCAGTGTTATATGTGCAGCCGATTTTACCTTACGCATTATCATTTGCAGCGGGCGCGATGATTTTCGTTGTAGTTGATGATCTTGTACCGGAAACAACACAAAGTGGGAATCAGAAATTGGCAACTATAGGTACAATTATTGGTTTTGTCGTGATGATGGTCTGCCAAATGTTTTCGATGATTGCCACAATTATTGCAGCCGGCACAGACAAAGGCCGTCTTGCCACTGCCTGTGTCAATGATCAGCTCACGTGGTTGGTCACCGACTGTCACTTGAACAGTGTGAGAGCCTGAACCAGAGTGAAGACCCATTTCGACGCTACGTTTACTCAGTCGAGTCGAGATCGACTGAAGATGGGCATTGTTTGTGTCTGAAGAGCTAGATGGACCTTGCATGATAGTAACCGCTTGGTTTCGAGGCAGGTTGTTTGACAGTTGGAGCTGGATTGTACCTGGTGTGTGAGCTGCTACAGATAGTGCTAACGATGCAATCATCACACAACGACTGACGAGAGGCATAGATAGAACTTGATACGAAGGAGCAAAAGTCGATCTACTTATTGCAGCACGAAGGATCGAGTTTTAAGAGGCGCCGATGAAACTAGAAGTCGAAAGATCGATGCCCCTTCACGTTTTAATGATGTTCATCATCTTTGAGTCGCTCGAATAGACTCCACAAAACGATCGCTTGCTGGTAAAAACTGACTACCGTATACCATCTGTCTTAAGGGCCGATAAGAAGCAAATTTTGATCTGTTTTTTTACATTAAGTCCGAACTGATACAGTAGGCCATGGTCCAAAAACTTTTTATTCTCATTATATGTTCCACTCCAAATAAAGGGCACTTTTGGACCACGAAACCATTTTCATTCTATGCGACAGTCATGCGGCTCGTGCTGATTGTCATTTTGAAAAATGTTGGGTACGCTCTTCTTAATCCTACCTGTTTGGTTGTTTTGGGATTATTTGTATCCGTTTGATCCCGCAGATGATGGTGATGATGCGTGGTAAGGACGTCGTGTTTGTCCGAACGACTGATAGTGGTGAGTTTTACACGATTCGAAACGCCAAAATTTCATAAAGCGTGCTGTGGTCTCGCCAGATGGATTAGAGGTGCTTGTGCTTAAGGGAAATTGCATGCATGTTAAGATATACAAGATGTCAAAGCTGTAAATGAAAGCAGCTGTCCGATAGTCATAAGGCTTATGCAACACCATTTCCGGGCTTAAGTAATCTGGGGTCCCGCAGAATGTTTTGCGAACCTTGTAAGGCCAGGGCGCATGAACTGACCACTCAAAATCTGCTAGCATAATTGTATTATTGTACCCTAATAGAATATTCTCAGCCTATAAATGATCACACACCGTTTGTTTTTCTTGGGTAACAAGAATGCAGTTGGTGATTCATTATACCTTAATATCCCGGTGAATTACGTCGCAGCTGTGACAATACTTTAAAGCTTCAATAACTTCGGCCACATAATGCGCAGCTACACGTTTTTCTCGTCAACTCCTTCAAAAGTTCTCCATGAGGCGCATATTCGAGCACCAAATACACGTTCTTTTCGTCATAAAAATAGCCGTGCATAGTCAAAACGTTGGGATGGCGAAGCCGGACTTGAATTTCAATCTCGCGTTTTAAATTACCTGTACCATAAGCGTGTTTCAGTGATACCTTGGAAAGAACCTAGCATACATGGCATATTAGCAGCGCACTAACTTAAAGGAAAATCGGTATGTAAGCTTACCTTAAGAGCGACAGAAACGTTTGAGCCTTTCACTTTAGCCAAATACGCGATTCCGAACCTGCCCCGACCTAATTCTTTTGTGACTGAGAAGTCGTTCTTTTCCCATTTGGTATTGCCATTTAAGCCGTCCATAGGCTTGGCCCTTATGTCATCACGTGATGTACTGCTAAACGAGCTCTCACATGACAAGCGCGGATCCAGACTGGTTCTTGTTGGTATCAGAATTGGAAAACGATCGGAAAAAGAGAGCTCACGTTCAAGACGCGAGCTTTCGCTGTTTGAAATGGTATCGTCGTGAGAGGTGGATGATACCTCTTGTACAGCTAGCGGCTGCGGACTTTTCTTTTCTTCACCCGTCACAGGACGCGATTGTAGCCCTGGTGATTCCAAAATAGCGCTATTTTTTAGGTCATTTGCCTCCCCTACACCATCGGGAGATACAAGAAGTGCAGCACCAATACTACCGAGCGAAACCATCTCTCTTGGAGTTACATTTTGACCTGTCTTGTCTTTGACAGTCTTGAACGGCGTCACTGGTACACCATCAGCATCCCCTATCTGACCTGTTAACCTACTAACACGTCGCGGTCCGGGAAAACTTTGCGGTGAGATTTCCTCCGTGTCTCCTCCGTCCTTCCATCCGTCGTCGCCACTGTTCACTACCAATAGCGCCCGCGTGGGCTTCAGTACTCGCTGCGCTCCACCAGCTAACGACGGTGTATTGTTGCTTGGGGAAATATAACTTCGTCTTTTGCTTTTCTGCTTGTTAGCACCATGTAAACTTTCTTCTGAGGATGGTGTGGCACTTGTTTGATCAATTTCAGCTCCAGTATCGGTTCTCACTTTCGCTGGAGTCTTGTGCAGTAGCTTTTGTCCCTCCTAAACAGGCACCAATACAGCTGAATGACTGACCACTTGACGTACGACAGCAGACATTGTTAATGATGGAAATATTTGCCGCTTGGTTTTGTTTTGCGTATGCACTAGACCTTCTCGGTATAAGAATGAAAAGCAGTTAGCGTTGAGCCTCTTATCGAAAGAATTTTTGACTCTTTTACCTGTGAGCAATTACACGGCGAGCGGAGCGAGCGACCTTACGGATCATCTCCTTTTGCTTCTCTTGTTTGCGACGTTTCTCGTCCCGCCATCGCTCCAACGCCAAACGTCGACTATCCTCCATCTTATACTAAAACTTAAATAAATATGAAAGCGCGCGAAATTACACGATTGATTGATAAAATACACCATTTGTCTTATTAAGCTGCTCCTCTCTTATCAACAACTGGAATTAAACAATAACGCGCCAAAAATTAATTGTGTCGACAATCAATAACTTTAGAAGGCACTTGTTGAACATCTCACGAACCTCATTCACTGCATATTCCAAGCAATTAAATTTGCGTCTTGGACCGGGCAGCGTCATTCTGCAATAAGTATGACAAAAGCACCACTGTTACAATCCATCACAACATAATATTTCTATCCTGGTGCTCGTACAGTTGCAATTTGGCTACAAGTTCGTGAAGATTCCGAATAGGCTGCGCCAAGTAGGCGGCAATATATGGCCAGAGTGGCACTTCACCAAGATAAAGGAAACTGTTGTTATAGCCAACACAAACTCTTAGGCAATCACACTCGATCAGTTTTGGGTAAGGGATACCGTCAGGGGCGCATGAATTTGCATACCGCTCCCTGAATAAATGTACAGACAATCCCCTCAAATTGTTAGGTCCAAAACGAATCATTAAACTATATTATTATGAATGCAAAGATCGCACCGACTCAGCATTTCTTGTGAAGTTGGACCTGATCAGACCTTCTTTTGTTAATTCTAGATGAATCCATCAACTCTCACCGCTTGCCTCAGCTTAGTAATTATCGTACGGCTTCGCTGCTTCACATAGTCAGTTCTGTCCTGTACCCGATCTTCGTATTCTTGGGCGGAGTTAAGTGACTCGGCCGATCGGGCCGGGATCTCCATATCACACCCAACTTCAACATCTGTACCGTTCATAACTCATTCCGATAACTGGATTCTGCTGTTCCTGATATATTACTTCGCCATTGATGCCGTATCTCCAGTTTGTCTCAGTTGGTCTAGTCGTGCACGTCCACGTGAACTCCGCTTAACATCCAATGTCGCGATCAGACCGTGACATTTGCCATTCCATTAACATCCGGGACCAGGCGTAATACCGATACTTGGCTTATCCCTTCACACTACAAAAGCCCGTTGTCAACCGCCTTTCATAGTATACAAAATTAGCCTGTCCCACCCATCAACTGTCCCATCTCGATGGGGTTCCCATCGTCACCAATCAACGGTCATGTGTGCTCCACCTTATTCTCAACTTTTTGTCAGATCGCTTCACCACAGCCGCCCCTGAGCCAAACTGCAGCAGCGCAACGAAATTTCGGTCCAAGCACAAAAATAACGTTTAAGGTATTTTTTGGTACTTTACACTAAAGGAAAATGGTACAAAACTGGTACACGGTGGTTACGGTTTTGAACACCAAATTTCTATTTTTTGCATTGTGAACTTTAGAAATAGAAACACACAAAGTCGAAGTTGAAGTCGCATGGGTTTCCTGGGACGGCGGGGTGGTTATGCAAGTCAGGAATAGGATTAAGAGCAGTAGAAGGTATCGAATAGGTTGGCGATAAACACTTCTCAATATACATTGCATTGATTAAATCAACCTTGCATTATATCTTCAGATATCAACATCAAGCTAAATTCACCTATCGGCCTACGTTTCGACTGTCAACTATGAACAGCGATTTTCAACAGGTTATGAGCCCAAAGGGTCAAGATGATAATTTCGGTGAAGATTATGAAGAGGAGAAGCCTACCACGATGGGAGATCAAGGTGCCCGACTGGTAGACATGGTGAAAGGCGTAATTGACAGACTTGACCGACTCGAATCGAGTCGGAGACACCCGACATGGATAGTTTTGGTTTCAACAATTCCATGCGATTGGGAACGAAGATGCGAATGGCATCTTTAGATGGTACACCCGAAAAGAAACCTGACTTGGCGGATCATTTTCAGGATCATGCAGCCGGTTTTGGAGGATTAAACTACCAAAATCTGCATCAACCAAAACCGGAACCGAACTTGCATCAGCAACCAAACCTGCACCCTCAGCCAAACATTCACCCGCAAACCAACATGCACCCGGAACCGAACATGCAACCAAACTTGCACCCACAACCGAACCTACAACCGATCTTTAGAACCCCGTCAGCACGCGAATGCAAGTTATCGATTCGAACTTTTGACGGCAAAGAGGTATATAGGGGTCTTGGTGCCGGTTTCAAGCAATGGGGCACAAGATTTATACGTCAAGTTGCCATTGCAGAATCTGCATGCGGATATCGATGGGGCGAAGATTTCAAGGTGGACCTGCTCAGCCATTACCTAAGCGGTATGGCTGAAAGTTATTACAATCGTCAAGTCGATTCATGGTGGAATGAATCACAAAGTTTGGTTCACGTTATGAATCGAATGTTATCGGCATTTCATACAACCATAACACCGGCTCAGTCGATGAAACTATTTACAGCAAGAAAACATCCGAAAAGGACATGGAATGAACATTACCTGTACCTTGTAGCGATTACGGAAGCTGTTGGTGGAAGTGAGCCACTGGTGCTCGAAAACATAGTTCATTATGCATCCAGTGAACTGAAAACAATCCTGCTATCGAGATACAATCACTCAAGGCAAGACTATCTTCGTCAAGCAGAAGAGCTATGTCAATTTGCTCAAGCAATTGAAAACGACGGACAGCAAGGAAAAAGTCGCCAAAGTGAAACTATCAACTACGTCGAACAAAAACCCAAGATTAAAAAATGCAAGAATTGCAAGAAGTTAGGGCACACCGAAGACAAGTGTCGAAGTAAAGTTTGGGCTTCACGCTAAGCATCGTCGAAAACAAAGACAGCAATGATACAAGGTGGATCCTGGATAGTGGAGCAAGCATGCACTTGGTGAACGACATTTCGTATCTACAAGATGTCGAAGATGTTCAAGGAACGTGCTACCAAGCGGACGGTATGAAGTTGAGCGTCACCAAAAAGGGGTGGGTGAAAATTACCACTTACCTTGATGACAAACAAAATGTCATTCGACTTGAAAATGTCTACTACGTAGAAAATTTGGCAAAAAACATTCTTTCGTACGGACTCCTGGAAGACAAAGGATGTCACCTCGATTATAAAATGGAAAACGAGTGATGGTCCACCGAAAGTCTGGAAAAGGAATATTTTCCGTCGAAAAGACAAACCGAGTACTCACGGTGGATGTAAAAGTGGAAAGGTTACGAATTTTCAATGGATACCAAGTAATGGCGATCCTGCAAGATAAAGAAAACAATCAAGAGCGAATCGTTCAAGAAGGCACGCTTATGCACTTCCACGCTCGCCTAGGGCACCTAAGTTTTGACGCAATCGAAAACATGGCGAAGGACGAAAGTTTCGGAATAAAGCTTACCGATACAAAAAGAATGACGTGCCTAACCTGCGCCCAAGGTAAGCAGACGAAAAACCCAAAATCCAAGCAAGACAGTGGTTTGAATGCGCCAACGGACCGCATTGGAGGTGTTATTTGCTCTGACTTGAAAGGGCCGATAACACCAAAAGACAGATTCGGAAATCGGTACCTAATCAACTTCATCGACTTCAAATCTAACTATGTACGAGTATTTTTGGCGAAAACCAAAGACGCGGCGGCAAAATTTTTCGAACATTTCCTGGCGTTTTTCGAGCGTCAGTTCAACTGCAAGGTACACCTACTCAGGACGGATGGAGGACTGGAATATAAGAACTTGGATCTGTTTTGCAAGCAAACCGGTGTTACGAGACAGATCAGCGAAGCAAACAACCAGTGGAGCAATGGAAAAGCTGAACGAATGCACAGAACGATAATGAACATGGCAAGATGTATGGTTTTTTCATGTGGCTTAAATCTTTCGTTTTTGGGCGACGCGGTTCAATACGCCGCGTACATCATTAATAGGAGTCCAACAAAAGCAAACTCAAGAAACATGACGCCCTATGAAGTTCTGACCGGAAAGAAACCAAACCTTGGCGAAATCGTGGCATTTGGATCACCCTGCACTGTTTACAGAAATCCCGGAAAAAATTCGCTCGCTCATCGAGCTCAAATCGGGATAATCGTCGGCAAAAGCGAAGAAGTCAAGGGGTACAAAGTATACCTAAAGGACGAGCGAAAAGTGGTTGCAACGCAACACATCAAGAACATAGACATCTTAAACGAAGAACAAAACAAACAAGTTCGACGTGACCTGGAAGCAGAAGGAGTGGAAAATCAGAAAGTTG
>MIQA02002603.1:0-11949 GCA_001887855.2 Sclerospora graminicola | reverse complement strand
CAAACGCATAGAGTACATCCAGGTATTGCTAATGTACTAAGGATATTGTTTTTAGTTGACAGATACTGTTAGCGGCTTAGCTCGGCCAATTCATCGGTAAGGCTGATTTTAATATCGACACATCCGGCACTTACGATTTTTGAGTAGCAAATGAAAAAATTATTCTGTCCACCGCACAGGCCAATGCTAATATATGCTTTTGGGTTGCGGACCACCTATATCTGCAACGTTGGGCCATGTTCCGACGCTAATCGCGGGCCAAATCATTCGAGGCAGCTCGGTGGAGAAAAATGAAACGACTGATCATTGGCGTAGAATTCGCGACACAACCTAGTGTCTTGTTGCTCGATGAACCCAGAAGTGGATTAGATGCCAAGCTTTTTATGGATGGCGTACGCAAAGTGGCGAATACTGGTCGTACTATTGTTTGTACCATCCACCAGCCATCCACCGAGGTCTTTAGCGTGTTTGACTGCTTATTGCTTTTACAACGTGGTGGCGAAACGGTGTTTGCGGGTGAGGTGGCAAAAATGCGTGTGAAATGATTTCGTACTTTGAGTCCATTGAAGAAGTGACAAAGCTGGAGGGAAACTACAACCCGGCGACGTGGATGCTGAAAGTAAGTGGAGCCGGCGTAGGCAACAGCAACGGGGATCAGACGGATTTCGGGCCAGTTTTCTAAGCTAGCAAGCCGTTCCAGACCGCGATGGGGGTACTCGACCGTCCCCTTGACTTTCCCAAACGGACTTACACGGACAAACGTGCTGCTACGGAGCTGACCCAAGCCAAGTTTTTAATTGTCAAGACTCAGTGACTTAATTGGCTTTAGGTGGACAGAGTATGAACGCACAACAAGCGCTACTACGTGATATACCCGATGTGATTGTAGCAACACCTGATCACCTTGTGGCACACTTGGAAGCTGGTACTCTGACGCTGAGAGAGTCGGTCCAGACAGTCGTCATTGATGAAGCAGACTTGATATTATCGTTTGGATATGGTCAAGATATTCGTACGATTTTTAATGCGCTACCTACAGCATGCCAGACATTTTGCATGTCAGCAACGTTAAGTCCCGAGCTTGAGAAGCTGAAGTGCTCAGTCCTGCATAATCCTGCTGTCGTAAAACTAGAGGAAGGAGCTACAGATGGAAAACTTCAGCAGTTCTATTTGTCGGTGAAGGCTATTATTGACAAGGATTTGCTGCTGTATGCGTTGTTGCGACTCGGCATTGTAAGTGGAAAAGTGATCGTCTTTGTCAACTCAACAGATGCAGCGTATCGGCTTAAGCTTTTCTTTGAGCAGTTTGTTATTAAAAGCACAGTTCTTAACACCAAACTGCCGCACAGTTCACGCCAGCACATTATTGAAGAGTTTTGTCGTGGCATTTTTGACTACCTCATAGCAACGGATGACAGCTTAGAACACGACGAAGCTGAAAGTAAAGATGAAGAAGATAGTGAAGAGGAAGAGGATTCCAAAAAAGATGATGAAGAGGGTAGGCGATGCAGCGGGTTCCGATCTAATAGATGAAGATGAACTAGAAAGAGAAAAGTAGAAGAAAAAGACAACAATGAGGGAAGCGATATCAAAGTGAATAATAAATGCTGACAATACTTATATGCTTGCGATAAAGGAGCGAGTTTTCATGTATTTTAGGATCCACGTCCACAGTTGTGGCCTTCTACTATAAAAATACATGGCCAAGTTTGTCTAAAATATTTCACATACTCCAGGAGTTGTAAATAAACAATTGCACGATTCCATGACGGTAGAGAAAGAACTTGCTAGGAGGCAGGCAAAAGGAATTATATTTTAGTTTTATGGAAGACATTACGCTATGTCGGTAGTCATCCAAATGGAGTACCAATACCTCCGTAGAAAACATTAGTAGTTTATATCTCTATGCATTAGTGATTAGTGTCATTACATCCGCCATACTTGCACATATAAGTGCAAGTGTGGCAGATTCAATGATGTGCTTAGTCAACTTGCGTAACCATCGGCGTACCCTGATTTCGCATTTCGGTAACCCTCAATAAGATCATTTTTATACACTCGTAAACAGCCGATTTGGGACAGGCAAACAACTTAAATTCGACAATAGCTAGTATTTAAGACCACTTTGACGGCACAGTGTACCATTTCGAACCTATCGTGGGTTTTACTGTAGTTTGGGGTGATGGCAAAGTTCAGATGGGAGGCTCCTAACCGAAGGGCACACCGACCTTTCATAAAAAATGTGATAATGGGTGAGCAAAAACGGTGTCATCCATGTCTGTGAGTTTTGGGTGAAAATTCCTGTATAATTTTATAACCGAGGATCTGCGACCTCTTGCGACAATCTGACCAATCAGAAGCCTCCATTTTTCAGAGGCAAACTTTGCCCTAAAGGCGCCCATTTCTGTTTTTTTTGTCAGAAGGTAGAAATGCATATGAGGTGCGTAGAAGTTGCATTCACTTGAACTCAACAACAACGCCTCGGTGATCAGATGCATACACTGGACTGGAGGGATGCAACATTCCCACATCCTTTGGAAAGCTTCTAGTGTCCACTGTAGGTTCCTGACCAATTATCTCGCACTCCTTGACCTGTCCTTCGCCACGATATAGCACAAAGTCGATACGCTTTGAAGGATTGTCACTAGGAAAAGTGAACCTGTGATGACGGTCATCCTCATCGGTTGATTGAGGTTCAGCTTCGTCATGCACCTCCAACCACGCGTCCTTTAAATCTGTCTTTTGACCAAATAACTCTGCAGAGCCACTTAGGAAACGGATCCCAAGAGACTGTGGCTCTGAATTTAAATCACCGAGAAGCACTTGAGTTTTGGCCTGGCCTTTGCGCATAAATTTCCATATCTCTGCTATAGTCTGCTCTCTGGATCGCTCACTAAGTGACAAGTGAGTAACATACACGTCAATCTCGCCCCACTGCGGATAATTGACCACTGCATGGAGGCATACACGCTGATGCGAGTCGTTCGGGTCATTTGGGTCGCGACTGAGCAATAAATAATCCGTCGTGATAATAGGGTGCTTGGAAAATATAGCAGGTCCCTCCTCTATGCGTTCGTAGGGCATTCTCGTGTTCAAGTAGTTCATAGCTGCCTGATACACGTATTGATATTCTGGGAGACGATCCGCTAGATGCTTCACCTGTGCGTGATTTCCAGGCTTTCCGAAAACGCTGTCATAACGCACTTCTTGAAAACCGATAATATCAGCGTTTGCTTCTTTGACATGTTTGACGAGATGGTCCAACCGTTTTATGTATTGACTCCAGCGATATTCGGCACCATACACGTTGGACGGGGGGTTTGTATTCCATATATTGAACGACAGGATTCGCGGTCCCGACTTATCGGCTAAACAGTCATCTTTGTTAGTGGCACCACACTCAACACCATGATCTAAATCGGTACTAGGTAATAGCTCTAACGGAGCAAATGTGTGCTGTAACACATTGTGCTCTGCTTCTCGATCGAGTGCCACAACGACACGATGCCTCAAGTTGAACTTGGCGTCTTCCATCGTCAGGTAGAAGTTGAAACCTAGTGTCACTTGGCTAGTGAAGCGGTACTTTTGGCCGTCTACACCATAACTTTCCTGCAAAATGAACATCTCTGACTCGCCATTATCTCCAGTCAATTTAAGAGGTAGCACAGTGGCCTTCGTGACCTGAATCTCCGGCGAGATATGGACATTCGCATGTGTCTTGATGGACTCAACGGCGGCCTTAAAGGCCGCCTGAACTGCAGAATTCCTTGTGACGTCCGAAGGGTAAATAGGGTCACTTAAAACGCTACCGTATAGCAGCACATTGCTGGTAGGCTTGTACTCGAAAAGATCTGTGGGCTCAAAGCTTTGGCGTTTGAGGTTGATGCCACCTGGCTGCGAGGATAGGTATTTACCAGTGAAGTGAGCACCTCCGAGGAGGGGGGGCCAGAAATCCCATCGAGGCAAGTCACCAAAAGGTTGTTGGTGGGCTATCGCTAAGGGCGCCGCTGCCACGACGAGGAGCGATTTCATCAAGTATTTAATGACGTCTGCCACATCACTATCATCAGTCAGTACCCGAAGTTACTCGAATATTAAATGGGAAACACACAGTTCCGAATTTGTCGTGAAGACCCAGCTTGTCCACCACGTCAAGGTTACGAACTATCTGAAAATAAGCTCATCGGTATCAAGGATGCAGTCAACGGGTAATAACCCGAAAGAAATAAGGAAGCCACCGGACAAGGTAGTTATGGAGGGGGTGGCTGAACCACGAGAGAAAAGTGCGTTACAGGAAGTTGAGAACGCAAAGGACGGGGAGGAATTGGAAAGTCCTCCAGAAATTGATGAAGTGGTTGACGAATCCCAGCCAACGGACACGGATGAGAGAATGGAGGCCGCTTCAGAGGTGAACGACCAGAAAGGAGAGGAGGGCGTAATGATAGTCTATGCGAAGGAGGATGAAAGAGGAACAGGGGAAGTTAATGCGCACAAATCCCAGGATAACCAGGGGGACATGACATCTCAGGAAGACTCGGGTAAAGAGTCAGTACCGAAAAAAAAACGGGGCTCTCAGAACACCCCAGAAGATCTGGCGCAGGTGCTAGTGCGAGCACTAACGGATGCGGAACAGGTGCGGCCCCGTCTTCAAACATGGTTGGACGTCATACAGCAGCTCTTTAAACTGCTTTTCCCCAAACCTAAAGGGGGCACAACCAAGTCAAAATCAAAGGGACTTTTGAAAAAGACGACAAAGGGCAAAGATGGAAAGCATACCGGGGGGCGTAAATGGCCAGAATTAAAGCAGGGAGAGCTCGAGCGACTACTAGATCTGTTTGAATTGGTGGTCATCAAACATGCCATGGATTGGAAAGTTTGGAAGAACAAGACAGCAGCAGCATGCTCGATGGCTGCAAGGAGTAATCAAACATTGGAACACGTGCTAGCACGCATGATCGGAAGTTGCCAGGTTGAAGTAGCTGTTCAAGGGGAGAGTGTGCTAAAGGGTTGGTTAAACAAGGTAACCGGAAACACGCAAGTGGTTAAAACAACATCAACGGTAACAGAAGATTACTTGTTTAATCCAGCTATCTACTCGGCGGAAAGGGCGTTAGTGCTCAAGAAGATATGCGAAAGAGAGTGGACGGGCAAGGACAAGCGCAAATTTCGCGAAGGTAGTAAGGATGAATGGATTATAGTCCAAGGACTCGCAGAAGGAACAATTCTAGCTAGAATTCTTCCACAGTTTTTAAGACAAATCATGACGTCGGCAGACCGTTTAAGATTAGTTCTAACCATAAGAGTTAGAATCGAAGGATGTCTGGTGATGGATTTGCGTGGTGAACAAGCCATTAAAACAGCCTTTCAAAGTACTAAAAGTTTGCAAGAAAGTATATCGACGGCTGCAACTGCACGTGGCATGGATAATGGAAAGTTATGGGAAATGCTGTCTAAGGTAAAGTCTATCAGCTACAACCAATCGGAACATACTTTGCATTTATATTTTTTAACGAGAGAAATAGCCAAGAGGTATGTGGGGGTCACAGTCCCATACCATAAGCAAGTGCATGGCCTACGTAACATGCATGGAAAAGAGCCAGTAGCAGAGAAAGTCTGGGAAAGAAAAATCACCGGCAATGGAACTGGCATGGGGTTCCACCCGGAATATGTCATCAAAGTGCGAAACGTAACACGAAATGTTGACATCATGAAGCTCCACGGATACTTGCAACAGATTATCCAGGTAGAATTCCGGTTCGAAGAGCTGGACCAAGGTAGCCCACTATCTTCAACGTCACTCGACTGGGAAATAGTCATTGACGCAAGCGGATGCCCACACCAGCTGAAGGGTGTAGAAAGGATTATGTGGTGTGGGATGGTGCTCACACTGGAACACCCGGCCACCAGAGGTCAAATTCATTGTATGCGCTGTGGCGGGGCAGGGCATCAGATGAGGGGTTGTACTCTGTCAACAGAACAATTACACAAAAAAATTGTTTAAACGTAACAGTGGAAGAGGTGGAGTTGATAGACTCACCGGAACCGATTTTCGCGAGCATGGAAGCACTGCGGGAAGAAGTCAGGAGAAACTGTCAGAAGCAGGATGAGCGTCACGAACAGAGACGACTGAAAGATAAAGGGACGAGCTCCGACCAGGAGGCACCCGAGGAAAAAGCGACCAGTACGCCGGTCCAGGAAGAGGCTAATACGGCAGGGCCGTCAGGGCCAACGGATGAAACAACGAAGCAAGGGGAACGGGCAGACGTGACGCTTCAAGGAGAGAAAGACAACTGGACAACAGTTAAAAGGAAACAACGGGGAACTGGAAAAGTGGAAGGGGATGTCCCAACTGCAAAAGTCAAGGAGAACCCGGGCCGAGATGAACCGGTTAATGAACCGACCAAAGCTCCATCTCACCATGGGTCGGTTAACCAACCCAGACCCAGGAAGAAACAAAATGTGGATGTAACTCAACCCGGGCCGGGTCTAAAAACCCGGGAACACCAAAAAGTGGACAAACACACATCGACATCGAGCAATTCAGATGGGACGGCATGCCAAAATTCAGCAGCAGATTTATTATTAATCGAGAGTACGGCTAATGATGCATTAGTGCACTTAGGTAACGAGGTGCAAGCAAAGGAAGGACCGGTCAAATACTTTGTATGGGAAGAGCAAGGAGTTCAAGCACGCAAGGAATATACTATGAGAGAGGCACTTGTAGCCATGGGACTACAGAAGGTCTCAACAGCGGCAACGGGGAATTGCCAGGCGTATAGTATAGTGCAAGCTCTTTATGATTCTTCGCTACGAACAAATCCACAGACTCTGGAAGCAGCGGCAGCACATCTAAAAAAAGGATGTGCTTCACGAGGACTTATGGATTTTCAGATGAAGTATCCGCCGGGAATACGAAAACAGACTCTCAGAAGTCTGGGGAGAGGGTACGACCGAATGACCGGCAGGCAGTCTGAAGCTGAATTCAAAAGATATTTGGAGGACTACGGTAGTAGCCCCTCTGAGTTATCTGCAACGGTAAGTTGTAAATCATGGGGCAGTAACGACACACTTGGATGTATAGGTACCATGCTTCAGAGACACATTTTCGTAATTAGTGGAGAGGAGAATGGAAAACCAGTGGGAGCCATTCACTTTGCCCCGGAAACGAGGATGGCGCAGCGGAAGAAGTATGTGACGTGCGGAGAATACCCAATCCCAATAGGGCAGTGCATTGCAGAGGTCAAAGCATTAAAACAAACCGCAATTCAAGGAAAAGGGAAGATGCCGCTGATTATACATTTCAAGGCAGCTCATTACCATGCGTACACACATGGTTGGAGAACCTCAGAAGGGCAAGCCAGGACAGAAACGGCGCAAGAGCAGACAGAGGATACCGAGATGACGAGTCCTCAAGGAAATCAGTTGGTGACGCATCAAGTATACCAGGAGGATGGAGGACGATCATACGCGCCGGAATTCCTCCATAATCAAATTGAAAACCTTCTAACAGAAGGAAAAGCAGGTACTGTTGACATTTTACACTTTCTCATTGATACGGTTACGTATCTGCCAACAGCGAACCAAGAAGAACTACTGCAAGTGAATATGCGCGATCCACGAGTTCGTCAGTTCTTTGCAGAAACGTATGAGGTAAGGGAGGAGGTTTTGTCCAAATGGCACCAGTACACACAAGGACAGTACCTACTGGAAGATGGGAACACAACATTAACAGCAGACAAGACGGACCATCATCCAGATGAAGCTATGGAGCAAGGGCCTGAGGAACCTACCGAAGAGAGGGCAATAGAGGACGCTGAAGTCAAGCGGATGCATAAAAAACGGGCGGTATCAGAGGCTTATAGCTCGCAGAACAACATCACAGAGAAAATAGTGGCTCCAGTGCAGCGAGAGCTGTTTGACGAATTCCAAGCGACTTCCCCGGACACAGAAGACAACAACAATGGGGGACCTGAGTGGGCGAAGGTGTGGAATACGATGGAGGTGGTGTGGAATCACCACCAAGGCACTGAATTCCCGCATGCGACTGCAGGAGAGAGGGTGTGGCGTCTTGCAGCAGCAAAGGAAGGGACTGCTATAATGCAGCTCCTGGAGTGTTTTAGCCACCCACATAAAATAATCGAAGGTATGAGCAATGAAGTAATGCACATACTAACTCGATCATGGTGGACAGATTGCTGGGAACATTTGAGCGGAAATATTCAAGCGGGTAAGTATGAAGCGGAGTATGCACGACGAATAAGCGAATGGAATCAACGCGTTAAGAAGGTAGTTGGGGAACAGCATAAGGAAGCGATAAGGCACAGCCGGGACGACTGGAACTTTGTCAAGACAAATAAGTATGGGGGACACTTCTTGTGGAACTTATGTGCGCCACACAACAAAAAGATTTTTGCACACATGGCGATATGCGCACATATCTATCACACGCAAATCGCGGCAATACTTGGTGAGGAGGCGATGCCAAAAGAGAGCATCACACAGAAGATAACGCGCCTGGAGAAGGCCCAGCGAACATTCACTCAGATGAAGGAATTCTCAAAGCGGCTGGAAGCGGAAGATGCATCAGTGTGGCAAGACATTGCGTCATATTTTACCACGGCACTAACCACAGCTTCACATGTAGATACGAAGGGAGGACTCGGACTCAATACACGGGGAGCGATATCAGGGGACTCAGCACTGGATCCCCTCCTTATGTACTAAGGGCAACGAGATAGGAGCAACCTATGAGGAGGAAGTCGAACGGCTGACCACCTTATGTGATGCGTACAGTAGAAGGGCACTGGCAGATTCAGAAATCATGCGAGGAGGCACAGAGGCGAGGATGACTGATCAACAAGAGCAGGCCCAGATACGCATCACAACTCAAAACGTAAGAGGTTTCAAGGCGCAATCACGGCATGATTGGTTACAAGTGTGGCGAAATAAATCAAGAGCAATAAGGGCGGATTGTACGGTCATCCAGGAGACGCATATTACCACGCCAGAAGAAGCAGAAGAGGTGACAAGGACGTGGGAGCGGATGTGGAATTACTCGGACCCGGTCAAGAGGCTAGCGTATTGGAGTATTTCACCTACGAAAGCATGTGGAGTAGGAATTCTGATGACGCCAGAATATGGACAGACAGCGAGCCCGTGGCGATGCACTAACTGGACAGAACGCATCATTGCGGTGGAGTTCGAGCAGTGGAGGATCATTAATATTTATGCACCAGCAGATACTAATGCAAATCGTACTCAGTTTTTTAAAGATGTAGGTAATTGGTGCACACCAGAGATGGGGAACGTGATTCTAGCAGGCGACTTCAACTGCGTGGAGGAGCCGCAACTAGATCGCCTATCTCCAGGAAGTGATATTAAGACCGAGTGCGTGGAATTGTCTCGTTTGATATCATCATCAGGGTGGTATGATGCAGCATTGGCACAGCATTCATCATGGGATGCTGATCAACTCACCGACAGTTTACAATTTACTTTCTGGAGAGGGGAGACGGCCAGTAGATTGGATCGGGTGTATATCCCGGCAAACAGATATGACTGGGTGGAGAGTGTCGACACGAGCACACCGCTAGTTGCATCGGATCATGAAGAAGTTACGGTATCCCTGAGGCAACCCAGAGATAGACAACGATTAGCACACAACAAGAAATTTCGTCTACAGTATCCGGTGAAAGGGGCGAATCGGAAGCGAGTGGTCGAAGAAGTCATGGAAGAAGTCCGAGTAAGACGAGGGGAAACATTTACAGCACAGGTTCAGTGGGACAAGCAGGTGCAGTTATGGACAGCGGCGATAACTAGAGTACGCAAACGAGTGAGACAGCGGAGAAAGCGGAAAACAGCGCAACTCGCTCAATCCCTTTTTGGGAGGACATCCTCCCGGGCACAGATAGTAGATATTGCAGCTAATGAGGCGTTGAGAGAAAACAAGGTGCGTCATGGTCGTAAAATGAGACGGAGCATGGAAACCATGCGATGGCTATTCCGACGTACAGCGGTATGGGAGTGCAATCAAAGAGTGTCAACGATCAAGATTCCCGGGAAACAGCGACAGGACATAGAAAAGGTAAGTATTCCTGACAGATTTGCAATGGTATGGCAGGATGTGTTAAGCAGAAAACACAGCTCGATCAGTCCAGAACTGATGGAGCAAGAAATGGACAGATTCGTCACCTTCCGAGCAGACAGACGAGTATCAACTACAGAAAATGAAGCATTGATGGCGCCTATTGACGAGGGGGATGTAATATGTGCGTTAAGGAGTTTAGAACGACGGAAGGCAGGAGGCCCTGATGGCCTTAACAATGATTTCTACAAAGACTTCGAAGGGGCAGTCATTCAAGACCTATGCACCGTTAGCAACGCGATTCTGCAAGGTGACGACCCACCTCGGACCTTTCTAGAAGCGGTGGTCATACCACTACGAAAGAAAGGTGACTCAGACAACGCAATGGATTACAGGCCGATTTCCCTGCTGCAAACGAGTTACAAGATTTTTGCAAAAATTTTAGCAGCACGTTTACAACGATTTCTTGGTAGACTCATTGGGGACACTCAACAAGGTTTCGTGCATGGACGGCGAATGGACCGGGCAGTCGTATTGATGTTGGATATATTGGATCAGTTTCGAAATGTGGACAGTGGTAAGAACGCGGAAGAAAGCAGTGGGGTTCTTTTGATTGATTTTGTAAAAGCTTACGATACTGTCGATCGGACGTATCTTATGCTTGTACTCAAGAAATTTGGATTTGAGAAGAAGTTCATTGACGTTATGGAGAAGATTCACGATGGAACAACAGCCAAGTTTTTAGTGAACGGAGAATTATCAGCAGAAATTCCAGTGGTGTCTGGAATCAGACAGGGCTGCCCATTGGCGCCTTTACTTTTCATTCTGGCAGTGGAACCGCTAGGGATGGCAATCACACAGGACAAGGACTTACGAGGGATACAGCTTGGAAATGCAACAAGCCAATGGGAGCATCGATTCACAGCATTTGTCGATGATTCTACTATCTTTTTTGAGGAAGGAAGACACATGAAGAGGGCACTACATATCGTGGACAGGTTTGGACAGCTGTCGGGCTTGAAGATGCAGGCAGCCAAGAGCCACGTAATCCTGCTAGAAACGGATGAGTATCCCTCGACGTGGTACCAAGTACCGGTATTGAAAACAGGTGAATCGGTAAGATACCTGGGATATCAGATCGGTTTTTCTTCTTTAGGTGAAAAAAATTGGGCAGGCAGAATCCGGGCAATGCAACGACGGCTATTAACGGCCACTAAATGTGGGACTTCGGTGGATGAGCGTGTCACTCTATTCAATGCGATAGCGATTCCAGCAATCCTGTTCACGGCCAAAGCATTCCTGCCAGCGGATGAGACGATGAAGGAACTAGTGGCATTACAGAAGAGGTTTATTTGGTGCAAAGCGACAGATATGGAAAGCGGACGCCATAAAATATCGCCACTTCTACTGTTCACTCCGAAGAAGGCTGGGGGACTAGGGCTTATTTCTATTCCTGCTGCGATCCACACGCTGGTAGTAAAGGAAGCTACAATGTGGATGCTAGAACCGATTGACCGTTTCAACAGCGCATGGAGAAATTGGACGAAGTTCAATAAATGCAGTGCATCTAACGTTTGGTTTTCTGCGTATAAAACAGGTCCCGAGGAGCGGCGACTCCCCCGAGGAAGTGCAGTAGCCATAATACGAGGTTCAATAGCAGCTACGCTGGGACCCACTATAGAAGAACGCGATCAACTACGGGTATACGTACGGGATTATATGCCTCAACTCCGGGAAGGATGTACTAACCAAGATGGAAGAATAGCGAAGGGAGTTGCTACCGGAGAAGAGATGTTGGTAACAGCAGATCTACACCTGATTCCCTGGCATGGACTTGGACAGAGTCACCTCAAACGATTCTGGGG
>MIQA02002600.1:8616-23248 GCA_001887855.2 Sclerospora graminicola | reverse complement strand
TTCGTTCTTCTGAAACAAAGATCACAATAAATTCTTGTACAATGGAACCAAATTGAGAGTGAATAAGTACCACTGTATTATAATTGCAATCGAAACGACATTTCGTTGGTACTATAAGTTATGGCACAAAATATCGTCCAACTAGTACGTACTTGTGGTGGTATTTATTTGTGCATGGCTTACGGTACCAAATGAGTGCATCACAGAGAGCGAAACGAAGGAAGTAATTGCGATCCAGATTTTTTTTTGTAAATTACATTTACACTATAAATTCGGCTAAGTACGGTTTTGGTGCCCAATTCAATTTTAGGCGGTGCCTTTAGTGTTTCCCGACCTAAAATCCATACATATGTACCCGCAAATTGCAAAATAACATGAATAAAAATGGCTCTTTGCCTCCAGTGGTCTATGTCTATTGACGACGGAAAGATACAACCCGCGTACTCTGCGGCCGCTTAAGCATCTGAAAGATTAGCAAATTCAGTCCCACAAAGCTGCTCACAATCAGCGCCATATACGTCACAAAGTTGCTGTATCCACGTCCGCAAATCATATACCACGAGTCTTCGTACAGCAGCTGCGTCACTGGGTAGTTACACAAATTAAACTCCTCATCAAAATCATGCACACAGAGATATTTTTTGCGGTGATATCTCGTGCCAACGAGCGAGTAGAATTGCTCATTCTCAAGACAGTTTCCCAGCGGCTGGTGATGACCTAGCGATACGATCTCCGTCGGATTGATGAACAAAGTTAGCAATACCAGGACGAGGTAGAGCAAAAATACCATCTGGTTCACGGCATGGTCAATGCACGAATACAGCCAGTCACTATCATAAGCGTCTACTGGCTGTAAAGCTTTTTGTACAATTGGTGAGTCTGCGAACAAAAAAGCAAATACGTTTTGTTAAGCAACGGTGAGTGGAACGTTTGGACGAGTTTGGAAAGAGTACCTCTTTCTCGGTCAGCCATCCAGGAGAGTAGCAAGCTAAGCCCAATCAGAATGAAAAGAATTACCTGCGTAGGCACGTGAAAGATATATCTTTAATGCAAATATTTTGTTTCCGAAACGAAGTCTGCGATACCTGTGCATCGATCCGCATTAGAGGTACAGTTGCGTAGCAGCCGAAAACCAGAAGGCCCATCGCAAAAATGGTGGTGAGGAGTGGCATCAGCAAAACATAACCCCATTCTGACTTCCAGTGTTCCTTTTCGTAGTAGTCATTTACTAGCCACGTGCTGTGTCGCCATAAGTTAGCTAAGAAATCATTAGCCATACTTGCTGAAAGTGATCTCACCTGCGCAAAATCTGATGAACACAAAGGAATCCAAAACCAAAGAAGTAATTGTAGAAAAGAGCGTGGCATGGCACACCCATCAAGCGGTCAGCCAGAAGTGGGTCAGTATCGTGCCACGTCCACCAAAGGAACTTAGTGCCTAGCAATTCGAGCGGAAATGCTAGCATGACCATCAGCAATCCCATAGTAAACGGCTGAATAAATGGATCAATCCGTAATCGTGACGTCGCGACAAACGCTCTGTTTAACACATCAAAAGTCAATCAACGTCAGTATTTGATGACTCCTTATGACTCACCACTCACATGTAATAGAGCTGAGCTTGCAGAAATACAGTATACAGTGGTAAGTGCTCAGATATCAGCATTACAAGAGCTTGTGCGTGCCACCGGTCACCATGATAGAAAATTAGTTCCACAACACACACTTGCAGCATCGCAGCGATTAACATGGTGGCGTTGCGCAAGCCGGAGGAATGGACGTGGAGCATGAGAAGAAATAAGCTGAGGAGGGTTGTTCCCTCTATAATCGCAAGTGATATGTTTTCATTCAATAGTCCGAAGAAGGCGATCGGCATGACACGCGACGACACCACCATTTCGGTCAAAGGCAAAAGTTAGGTTAAATAACAGTGCAAAAAAGTAGGTTTATCAGTTACGAATAAAATTGCAACATGGCTATAGGATGGATCCTACATGGCTTTTCCGTCGTGATTTAGGTCATTGCCTGCACCAGATCCGCGTGATTTAAAGGTTCGATAGATCGCAGACAAAAGAAGACCAAGAATGACAAAGAGCATTACTGTGCTCGATGCAGAGGTATCTCCAGCCCCAGTCATTGGTCTCTCGCTATCTTCGCCACGTTTCCACACGAGATTCTCAACCATTTCCTTCCATGTCTCGGCATCCTGGCCTCCGGTGTCAGTAGTCTCCTGCTGCATATGTTCTTCTTGATCAAGGTCTTTCGGTATGTAGCATGTCCGACCTTCGTAATTGTTGTCACATGAGCATACGCCGTTTACGCAATCACCATGGTTACTGCAGTGCTCCCGATATACGCACAAAACTGTGCGATCAGATGCTGGAAAATCTTCCATATATCCGCTAGAAAGAGACTTTATATATCGATTAAATGCAATGTCGTACTCGGAAAGCGCGGTGTCTAAAAACTTTGACAATTCCTGCTCCAGAGACGGAAACACAAGGTTGAAGCTGCCACGTCGAGCATATTCCGTCGTAGCGGCAAATAGCTTATGCGCAACATTTGGAGTAAACCACCCCGGACAGCTCCAGCACGAAGTGTCCCATACACGATTTTTGTCACGGCATTTGTCCGAACAGAACCCAGCATCAACTGGTCGAAAGAACTCTTCAAACGGAAGTCGAGCTTGAGGATGCACGCCAACGAGATTGATCAGATCATATAACAACCGCTTTTTGATGGCTTCGTCTGAAGCGAGAACAGACTGCGTAGCCTCCATCGACGGGTTGGAAACGACGCGAACAAGCCATGGCTTGCCCATATCATCGAGCTCAAAGTTAAACTTCCACATTTCAAAAAAGCTATCGCTGAGATTTGAAGGGCTACTTTGCTCTCCTTCGTGTGCACTGGATCGCTTTATCTTGGCCTGTTCACTTTGCAAATTATTGCGGTTGCTAAGCACCACCTTAGCGATTGCAGCATCCACTTCATCCTGCAAATGTTTCGTGTCGATTCCTTGCTTACGCAAATAGCGCTTCAAAATATGCCAGACATTCGTCCCTTCTCTAGTAGCCGATGGAAGTTCATGAAACTCTACCTGTAGGTCCGGAAAGTCCCAGGGGGCATTGTACTGGTCAAAGTTATAAGCTGCCGGATCAGTGTCGACACTCAATTTGGTAGGGTATTCGACCTTGGCGATCTGTATCAGCGGGTGATCGTATACATACACACGCAGAGGATCTGTGCACGTAACTACCACGTAGAAACCAATGCGAAATTTGTGATTGTCTAGCAGCAGCGGCTCAACATACTGGTCCACCACCACTGCCTTTCCCTTAAACGCACTCGATTGCAGTTTGGTCTGCAACTCTTTATTGGTTACAAAAACCTCGGCACGTGTGGTCGAGTCATCATCTCCACTAGCAGTGCGTTCACGCAGCAGGAAACGCTGATACACGTGTGGATCATGTCCGCGCTTGGGTGAGGAAACAGATTTCTTGTGCACCTCCTTGAACGCGTTTGTCAGTTGTGCTTGATCGCGTGGCAGCTCGTAATGTCTTGGTACAAAGTCATAAAAAAAATTGCCGTGATTCTTTTGTAACATCGCAAAATGTTGGTTGAGTGCGTCAGGCGATGTGAGCTTCTCAGCCCCTGGCAGATGGTTCACCTTGGCATGAAACTGATACGGGAGCTCCAGTTCTGCAGACGGTGGGAGCGTGTTGATACTCCACACGATGTCAAATGATTCGCTATCGGAAAGCAGGTTCCCCCACGAAGCCTTGCCGTCGGCGGATTTAAATTGCGAGATGCCCAGTGACTCTAACTGCTGAATCACCAGCTTGAGCTTTTGTTGCTGTGTATTTTCAGGTAGGTAGTACCGCGCATGTGTACGTGTGGACTCAATGGTGGAAACGTTGACACATGCAACTAGGACTGGTAGAGTCAAAAGCGATACGAGCCATAGCCACGGGATCGTCACCATAACTTCGCCGGGAAAAAAATGGAGCACTACAATATTCAAAATTTAATTATTATGTCAGTTAAGGTTAAAACTAATGAACATTACGTTGCAACATGAGGAAGAGGTGATTCAAATAACATCCTAACTACTTAGCAGCTGACAGGGCGCAATGTAATTATCTCGAGTTAAGTCTACTGTAGCGTATATGCTGGGTGTCATCAACACTATCACATGTGCTTTCTCCGTCGTCTTCCTCACTATTTAGCAGATCTTGGGGATTTGGATAGCTGCTTCGCGAAAGGCCTTAAAGGAGGCGAGGCCCGGGAACTGCAGCTGCTTGAGTGCGGCTTCGAAACTCGTAGTAGGGGCAATAACGCCACACTTGTGCGGAGCAAGGGATGATGATGCGTTGGAGTGGTAGCCTTGACGCTGTTTGTGCTTGGGGCTTCGGTCGCAAATTACATAGAGTTTCTTTCGCCGGCGTACAATCTTGCAGCCGTCGCACATGCGCTTTACAGACGAGCGGACTTTCATCGCGTTAGGTGGCGCTGATGTTACAAAATTTACGAGTGGTGGACTTTGTTGTATACTTACACGATATTTATTTTTTGTTAAGTTTACTGTCTACTACAAAGTACTCACCTGAGTTTTTGAGCTGTGCTACTGCGCAGTCTATTTAGCCTCTTAACTACTGTATTAGCTACAATAAAATTCCTAAGAGCAGTTTTTAAACCTATCTATCTCCCTGCGTGAGGGAATGTAATCTCTTGCGCTGATCAATTGACTGGTGACGTCACCCTTCCTGGAAACATTCCAAACAAACTTGTAGTTTAATCCCCCGCAATCTTGACACAGGGTGTTGCTGTTCATACACCGCGACCGCCGCTATCTGAAATATGTGCTAACGTAAAACATCAGTTTATCGCAGGAAATAGGGTACCTTAGCAAAATTAGGATAATTTTGTTCAATCAGCAGATAGGTGGAATCCGCATGAACCAATGAAAAGCTCGAATCATGGACTAGGCGGTGGTGTAAAGGGTTATCCTTAGAGATGTCTCTGGAAAAATATACAAGCTGACAAAAGTCGACCAAAAACCCACCAAAAATATCGAAAACATCAGTTTTTCGCGGCATAGAAATGTCGTTTAAAAACCCTAAAAGTCGACCAAAAATATCAAAAACATCAGTTTTTCGCGGAAAATCTTTACTGCGAAAAACTGCTGCTTTCGATTAATCAGCCAATCGTGGGACGCGTAGCAAAAATACACACACATAATTGGTCAGCTGATGTTTCCTGCGGAAAACTGATGTACTGCGATAAACTGATGTTTTACGTTACCTTAAATAGTCTGTGACAGACTATTAATGAACACAGACAAATTAAGGGATGTTCGGAAATAGTCTGTGCCAGACTAATTTATAAGTTGACACACACCCTATACCATAATGTGAGTAGTAAAATGTAGTCTAATTAGTGTTAACTATTAGCTACTATGAACTTATGAAATCTAGTATGTAATCTAGGCTCAGTTTTCATGGTCGAGTTTCTGACAACCATCATAAACAATCCCTCTTGTCGTCTACTCTGGAAAGCTGGGTCCGGTGCTGGGGTAAAAGGTCGAAAAAGCACTTTATACTGATATTCAGTCGGATCCCCTCTTCTCTGGTTTCCATCAATTTGGATTCGCATTCTGCGACCGCTTCCACTTGAGCTCTGCATTGCCGCCACAAATATTCTAAATGATCAAAGGCCGTCTTAATTTGTCCTTGGAAAACCTCTTGATTCCGCAATTGCCACATCCATGTTGTCGCAATTCCACAAACACCTTTCCAGATGCGGTCAAATAGCGCACCATAGGTTTCATTAAACCAACCATGTTTATCCATCATCGCTCGCTTAGTATTTTCCCCAATCGGTGGGGCTCGTCGTGTTACGATTGCCTCTTGGGAACCGGCTTATTCTATATCTGTTATGGCTTCACCTTTCCATTGTTGTACTAAACGCCTCCAGAAGTCCTGAGCCCGTTCACATTCCCATAAAATGTGCTCAACTCCAGCGTTTGTCACTAGTACACCTCTAGTCCATCAGACAACGTTGAACCCATGCTCTCTCATGTAGAAAGTGTTGAGTTGCATGGCTGCCACCCGAAACTGTACCCACACTTGGTAGTTAGTTAACATGTTGTCATGTTCCCATACCTGTGTCGGTTCCTTATCCTGTATCATGGCCCACCAATTACTTGACTCGCACTTTCTTTTCCACCTGTCCAATAGAGCAGGCAACTGTGGGGCAACCCCATGATTATACATCAGCCGGAATGACTTGCATAATTTCGGCCAAATCTTCCAAGTACTGATTGTATCGTCTACTTGCCAGCCAATTAGATGGAGAGCTGGATGGGTCTGAAACACAATTACTTTCTCGTACAGCTCCTGCTCCGCTTCCTTGTCAGTCATACTACAACTCTAAATCTTCCACAGGATTCCGTCTGCCTGTTGACGCACTGTCGCCGCCTCCTGCCGTGTACAACTATGTCCAATGACATGTCCGGGTGATTGCAGTATTCAGTTAAACCCGTCTAACGATGTCGGTCCGATGCTCATACTGATCAGGGGCTGTTCCCCAATATAATGTCCTACTTTCACTCTAGGCGAGGCTAGTATCACCGCACACATCCATCTCCTATCTTCTCTCGCGTATGCGACTTCCCATCCACACCTTGAATCTGCCATAAATACGAAGAATTCGTTAGTCTAAGTATTCTTAGAGTTCGAAGCCTTGTTAGTGGTATCCGGTCGTATTTCCTCGCCCCAAATTCTATTGCTCTTTCCTCTCGAATCCACGGATTTAATGCCCAACAATAAGTCCCCCAGAAAGGCACCATGTGACTCGGTAAAATGTCATGGTAGGCGTAGTCATCGATATCAAGGCTAACAACGAATTGTTCCCAGGGAACCAGCCTCCCTCCCTTTGCACCAACCCTCGATTCCATGTCTTTGACCGCTTGGGGCAGAGTAGAGGCTATGTACTCATCTAGTTGCGCATACTCGCTTCTCCGTGGACCTAACCATTCCATGACCTCCCGTTTCAAACTGCGCGTCAGACCAGATTCCACCGTATGCCCTGCTTGACAGACTGTAAACCCTTTAACCGGCGTCACGGTATGTTCCACCCCTTCACCGGGTTTAATCCCGACTTGGTCCAACCACGCCTGTTGGTAAATGTCCCTTGCCGCTAATAACCACTGTTACGCAAGCTTCAATCTTTGCACTTTCAAGGCCACGGGTATTGATATTAACCCAACCCCGCCAACTGCATGTGGAGTGAAGAGCAACGTCGGAGATATTTTATGTCTACCTCTCTCAGTCTTCGTACTTTTACACCACAAGAATGCTTTCTGCATGTTGACCAGTTCTAGTAGAACTTCCGCTGGTGTTACGAACATTCTGGCTGTGAACAGAATAGAGGGTATCGCTATTACATTAAACAGTTGCACTCTTCCCATTACCGACGTGCCAGATGTCGTCGCTATCGCCTGTCTCCTTTGAACACAACGTAGTCTTAATGCCCAGTTAATTGTTTCCAAATTCGTCCACCCGAAGTGATAACCGAGATATCGTATCGTGTCTCCCTCCGGTATTACCTGTAGATTGTACCTTTTTATGGTACATAATTAGAGTTTAAAAACACAAATTACTTTTAGCCGGCTGAATTTTTAATCCTGACAGCTCCCCAAAACGCCTGACCACTCCCAATACCGTCGGCATCTGATAGGCTCGCTGCATGAAGACTGTTGAGTCGTCAACAAATGCCGAAAACCGATGCTGATAAGAAGTGTCCGTTTGTAAGGATTGGATCCCTTGGAGGCCCGTCTCCTGCTTTAGAGCTAATGCTAGAGGCTCAACTGCAAGAATGAACAACAACGATGCTAACGGACAGCCCTGTCGAATGCCCGATTTTACCTGTATGGAGTCTGAAAATTGATTGGGCACTCCTAGAGTTATAGCTCATGTTGTAGGGCAATCCTAAATTTTGACTCCAAACGCCTAGCAAAAAGAAGCAAGCGTGGAAGTAGAAAAACAACCAAATGACATAAGTAGAGGCTATTAGTATGAGCAGTATGATAACAGACGCTTATTCCTCTAATAAATCAGCAAATCTTATTGGTACAATGAATTCACAAGAAATTCCGCCGACGTCCCCAAGTGCAACCGATTCATCAATGCAACAAACCCTGTCGAGAATCCAAATAATCGCAGGACTGAGAAAAGATATTTCCTGTCCACTGTATCATATGCTTTGCTAAAATCTAAAAATAAGACGCCGGCGCTTTCTGCAGCTGACACTGTCTTGATTGTCTTATATTTCTTGAATACTGCCTTCATAAGAATAACCGCCTTATCCATCCGTCGGCCGGAAACAAACCCCTGTTGGGTATCTCCAATGAGATTCCCCAAAAACTTCTGTAGAAGTCTAGCAATGATTTTGGCGAACAGCTTATAACTTGTCGTTAATAGTGATATGGGCCTGTAATCCAGAGCATTACTTGAATCGCCTTTTTTCGTCGAGGAATTACAACTGCTTTCAGAAAGGAGCGAGGAGGGCCCCCCCCGCTTAAGATATCATTAAACATAGTTGTGAGAGGTTCCAAAAGAATGGAGGTAAAGTCCTTATAAACGCCATTGTCCATTCCATCCTGCCCCGCGGCTTTCCTACGCTCAATGCTTCTGATAGCCCACTCAACATATTTCTCCGAAATCTCCGACATTAACTCCAAATTTTGAACTTCTGAGACTTTGTTGAGTTCTGGAATGGTCATAAACTGTTTTAAATTTTTTAGAAGCTCTTGACTTCCCACTTCACGGTGCCTGCATCCCATAATCTGCTTCCACTTCGCTGCAAACTTATTGGGAATGGGCAGATCATCTGCGAAGACTTGGTCTGAAGTTGCCACAATCTTCGTGACCGTTTGATCTCTTTCCCAGACTGATGCCCTTTTAAAAAGCCACCGTACATACGCCGCTGACCTATGTAATCGGAATCCGCGACAAATAAGGCGTTCGTTTTGTAACAATTCCGAAATTGCGTGAATTATGTGCTTCCTCATCGTTGCACATTCACTCACCGTTCTTCGTAATTGATGAACACGCTTTTTCCTGCGTGTGGCTATCGATTTCCGCGTTTTATTTAAAACATCTTTACAGAAATCCACCCAATTGTCCCAATTAGTTATTGCTAATGTTCGTGCCGTCTTTATCGATAAACGCTCCAAAATCGCTGTCCGAATCTCCTCCTTCTGAGAACCCGGAAACGGGTAAGACATTCTTCGAGCCATCGGCAAAGTGTGGGACACGCTTGGATCCTTAAGATATAAACTTGATTATGATCAGCATGGATTGGCGGGGCCGCAACTGCCACCCAAACAACCCACTTTGTCCAGTCTCCTGAAACGTAAAAACGATCTTAACGACTTGCCTGATCTCCGCGCCAGTATGTGAAGTGCTCTTGCGGATCTAGGTGTGACTCTTCTAATGGTGACACCATCAGAAATCTTGCGTCCCATAATTGCCACTCCGTTAATATTCTTTGTAAAGCACAACTCTCTGGCCGCGTCGATCGTGTGCCACCGAATCTGTCTAAAGCTGGATTATCCACACAGTTAAAATCTCCCCCCATGAATCAATTTTTTGGTTTTCGCAGAAATATCTGACGTACTCCATTATAGAAATGTTCACGTTTTTGAGAGTCACTAGATGGTCCATATATATTCAGTATAATTGAGTCTTTCCACTTTAGCACCATGAGTCGGTTGGACCAGTGTTCACGTTTCCATGGTATGATGTGTTCGGCAAGAGAAGGGATCAATAATATCGCAACTCCTCCCCTTTTTTTGGAAAAATACTCCAATACGAAAGAGCCCAGTACTTATCCACCTGCCCCCACAGTAAGGCACAATGTTTGGCCATCTCTTCACATTCATCAAGTGTTGTGACATGGGTCTCTTGGAGTAGAATGATCTGGGCTGGATGGTCCGGGTATCCTCTCTTCCACACTGACATCCATGCAATTACATCTCTGTGCGCAAACCCACGTACATTTTGACTGAGAAATGTATGCGAAATTTGTCTATGAATACCTCCATCTTTATTATTGTCCGGAATATATTCCATATGGTGTAAGAGATGATATTTCGTATGCATGTCCATTGAATTAAGCTTGAAGTAGGAGTGATTTTCATGCATGCCCACCGCGGTGCCCTTAGTACTGGTCGGACCCATCAGGGCCCGACTCGTTGCTTAAGTTGTCTTCACCATTCGACAATTGTAAAATCCGTCTTGTCTGGAGAATTCAAACACTTCTTTCCAGGCCTCCGGACTCCCTTTCTCGATTGCTCCAATTTTGGAGGCGTAATTTGAACGACTCCGGGCTATTTCGAGATGTCGTTGGAGCAAAGTTAGAATTGTATCTGTTGGATTATAACCAGCTCCAACTAGCGCTGCTCTATGCTCAGCGAACACATGTGCACATATCATCCCTGCTGCTAGCTGTAGCACTTGTCTCGGAGCTAGAAGTTGCAAGATTTGATTCCCACCATAATTGATCTTACGGAGCCGTGCCCATTCTTGTGAACTATTCAGTATTGCCGTGCGCTGTCCCGACCCAATCATGACTAGGAAACGGTGTTCCCAGGCCTCAAACCACGCTGTTGGAATGTCCGCTAGACCTTCTCATTTTCCAGATTCTATTACTGCTAGCCAACACTGTTCCCTCCAGTGCTTGGTGAGCTCTACAAGAACACTTGAGTGCACTCCATCTAGTATATAATGAGCTCCAGGTACATCCTTAATTAAATGAAGGAGACGATTCGAATCTGATTGCGCTGCTTTGATCCACAAAGTCTTAGTGGAACTTACCAACGGGAACGGGATACCGGTTTGTTTTTCCCAATGTGGGAGTAACGTATGCCATGCAATCTTGAACTCATCCAATGTAATCGCGTCCATCACCATATCAGAGTCAGACACTTCAAAATCATCAATCAGTTCTCTTGCTACCTTTACAACTTCCAATGGCTCTTCCCCATCTCCCATCGTTTCCCGACGACATACCCTTTTGGTTGTTGGACTATCGTCAACCTCAGATTTCGCTGTTTCTTGAAAACTTTGAGAAACGTCCGATGGTTTATACTCCGATCCAGAAGGTGAACAGTCCGATATTAGTAGGCACTCCTGTTCCGGTTGGAGGTCCTGCCATACCTTCGAGATCCATTGATTAAGGGTTGGTTCGGAGATTTGATATTTTTGGAGAAATCGCTTTCGGACTTCAACATCCGACATGTCCGCCACCATCAATTGTTCCTGTTCTGGTAATGATAACTTTCCCACCGTGCCTGTCAGAAAGTGTAAAAGTTCACCCTGGGGGTCCTTCGTCATGATGATCTCTGTGATTTCGCACTTTAGACCATGATGAATCGTTGGTCCCTCTAATCTCCGAATCAAGTCGTCGAAATTTCCATCCCAGTCGTCTGGATTCCATGGCGATTGGTAACCTAACGCCGAGACAGAGTCTTCACTACTATCGACATGATCTGTCATATAACTACTCGCAGCGCCTTCGCTTGAAGAGTGCGTGATGACCTGTCCTTCCGACACTGGTTGCTTTTCATCTTCGTAAACTTCATCCACTGCTATTTTCCATGTTCACATCCTCTTCGGAAAGTCCCCGTCTCCCAGTCAAAATTGCTGAATAGTGTTGGCCCCCAAATCGTAAAATTATGGGCCGTTTATTGTCTCGTGAATCTGAGTCCTGTGACGTCAGATATGTCCGTATTAAAATCTTTAACCATCATGGGGTACTACCCACTCATTTGATAAGTCTTGGCCTGGAATCGCCGTGTTTCCGGAGTAAAGTATAAAACTCCAGGCACTTTAACTCCAGGTGGGTGACTAACAACAAAAATATCCCGTTGAAGCAATGTTCTCACCGTCTAGAGAGTATCGTTACTCCCCCACACATTCCTTGGAATAGTTTCCATTACCCCCGAACCACTTTCCGCGAATTCCAGTAAATAATCCATAGAAAATCGTTTCGATTCCTTAGGGGAAATCCTACGATACCCCCGGTCCAATTCAATAAACGTTGGTTTCCTCCCACCTGGAGGGAACTTAACATCAAAGTCCATCAACGCCCGCGCCAGGCACCCTTCCTTAAGTTTCCTAGTCATTTCCTCCAACAATGGCGCATTGTCTATTAATCCATCCGAGCACGCTAACGCTTGGCAGACAGCAAACATCTGACAATTGCCAGTAGCCGGTGTCGGGACAGACTGAAGATCCAATAATCGTAAGACTTCGGGGATTGTTGACAATTCAGCCTGCCCCACCATCTCACATTGAACGGGGACAGAAGGCTTTATCGGGCCTTCTGTTCGCTCCACTAGGTATAATACAGACGTTATATACGCCTTCACCTTGCCTTCCAACATTAGTAAATTACTTGGTTTCAGATTGTTAAGTGCATCCAGTTTGCTGGATGACGATGTCGCCCTTTTACTTGTCCCCTCCGATTTTCCACTTTGTGCCGGATGACGTTCAGTGTTCAGACTAATTTCTCTGTTACCACCCGTACCTCCCGCTTGAGTCACCTTGTGAGAGTCACTTTGACCACTGCGTTGCGTCCTACTTGCCACATTCTCCGACTGTCGAATATCCGGCCGTAAACTCGATGTAAATGCTGTTCGCGCAGGTCTCTTCTCTTCGGCCAATAATTCAGGTCTCTGCTCCTCCTCTTTCCACTTCTTCCTTTGCACCGTAATCCATTCCGACACTGCTTGCCCTGTCTTTTGTTCCCCTGTTGATGGTACTTTATTCTTCACGTCCTGTGTTGACGACTTGGGTCCTTCAGCAGATGTTGTCCCGCCAGCCTTGTCCTCAGTTTCTATTTCTGTCTCCTTTATGTCATCACTCTCATCTGATGAACTCTTCTCGAGTTGACGAACTCGTACCGCTTCCACTTGGGTCCTAAGTTCCTCCATACTCCGGAAAGTAGGCGCTTGAATTGACAATTTCTTAAATTCTTCTAGTGTTACCTGTATGCACTTGGTCTTCAATAAATCCTCGAGGGGAGACGTGCATTTCCTCATCGGGTGTCCCAGCTCCCCACACCGTAAACACTGTTTCCTTCCACCCATGGATGGGTGTTCCACCACTAACATCGTCTGTCCCCAAAGAATTCTCGTGATGCCCAGCAAAACCGTTGGGCATGCGTCAGATTCTACAATTAATTCCCACAAAGTTGAAGTATCCGGAAAAGGACCATTCTTGTCCAAGTCATTCAATTGGAATTCCACACCTAGTAATTTCCGTAAGAACCCGGACAATTTTAACAAGTCCACCGATCGGGTGATATTCTTGATAATACACGAGTAAAAACCTTTGTGTCCAAACCTTTCTCCATTACCATCCACTTGTGTATCCCATGCTGAGCCTCCTGCTGGTTGTGCTGCCTGATGTAGATTGCGTAATCGATGATCATACCTATGGAATGGTACAATCACGCTTTCATACTTCTTTGCCATATCCCTCGTAAAGAAATGGAAGTATAGCGCATGGTTGCCACTGTCATAACTGATGTTCTTGACTTGTGCCACCATTTTCCACAAGGCCACACACCCAGAATTCCGAGTTGCTGCGGCAATACTCTCTTAAATGCACTTGGTGCTCAGAAATGCTTCCTTAATTATGCTCTCACCACGTAGATCCATTACTAAACAACCTTCCACATGAGCACGAATTGTGTGCACTAGCCGCACCTGTTCATCAATCTTCATAACCCTTCGCAAAATTGAGGCATTTGTTTCGCGATAATAGTGCCTTCCACCAAACCTTGTACGATACGCCATTCATCCTGCGTTCCCTCACGAATCATCATCGTGGCATATTTGCCGTAGTTCTTTTTGCATATACTTCGTAACCGGACAATCTCCTCAGACGAATAAATGTCAGTCTTGAATAAAAAGGTTTTCTGCTCCAATTTGTCCACAGATTCTGCCGCACTTCGGCCAGCCACTTTATTTATCCATCCTTTCAAAGGCGGTGGTACCAATTCCGCCTTCTGAACCTTCGCTTGCGCAATAAGTTTCCATAATATGCTTTCCAATGTTTGGACTGAACGTTGCGCTAACAACGCTGCTCCCACAACTTGCTTCCGCCACCTCCCAGTCCTGCGCCGGATCACAACCACAAGCTTAAAATAACCAACAATCGCTCCAGTTCCTGTCTCTTCAACTGCGGTAGCCGTTTGGCTGCTTCGGAAAGACGTGACCCTGGTCCGCGTGCCTTCACGTATACCAGAGAAAAAAGATCTTGCGTCAGGTCCAGCCACGCGTGCACTCGAGGCCTCGTCGTCACTGCTTGGCTCAATGCTGTGTGCAGTGCCTGTGCTAAACATTTCGGTTCTTGGGAGGCCACCAGTTCTATACTGCCTTTCCCTGGCGCAGCTGCCGTCCCGGATTCTTCCACTTAATTCATCTGAGTCAGTGTTGAATCTGTTTTCTTAAAATCCGGTGTCACTACCGGTATTACTGATTTCGTACCACCATCCTCCTTTGATGTGGTACTTTCCGGAACCAGTATTACCGGTTGAACAACCGGTTCTACTGGTTCCATTAC
>MIQA02002599.1:0-17672 GCA_001887855.2 Sclerospora graminicola | reverse complement strand
ATACAAAAGACGAAATCGGGTACCTGGCCAAAATAAAAGACACCCTCACCCATACAGAAATCAAGATTAAATGTGTACTTTTCATACTTTTTATTCAAAATTCTGAGTAATGGTAGAGGAAAGGAACGTTAGTGATGTCTATCGTAATGTGATGGTCACCAGCAACCCGTCCAGATCTGTTGCAACATACCAGGAGATCATGGATACAGCGCGTGATATTTCATCCCACATGAGTTCAATGACTAGTGTTTACCATGAGATTTGGCTGGACAAAAAGATAGTTGCTGGTGGCGAGGTTATGGATTTTGAACCGTTCTACGGCGAGTCGTACTAGCCGCGCAAGTTCAAGATTGCTATCGTCATTCCACCCTCAAACGATGTGGACGTGTTTGCAAAATGCCTGGGCTTTATTGCTATCCTTGAGAAGGACAAACTGGTTGGTTTCAATGTTACTGTAGGTGGTGGTATGGGAAAGACCCATAACAATAGCAAGACGTACCCTCGCTTAGCCGATGTGATGGCCTTCTGTACGCCCGAGCAGGCCAAGGATGTAGCAAAGAAGTCGTTGAGAGGGGCCGCATTAAAGACACTAAGGAAACGAGTATCCCGACCGGCCTTCGTGAGCTAGCGAAGTCGCTCCTACTGAATCGATGCATTGAAGTGGGAGCTAGACTCATTATTGAATAAAAGGTATAAAAAGTACACATTTATTGTTGATTTTGGTATGGGTGAGGGTGTCTTCAGGTACCCAATTTCGTCTTTTTTATGGGAGACCCCCTACAAACTGCAAAAACCAGGTTAATTACACATGCCCTCTATTCAGTAATATAAAAGATTTACCAAAAAGAAGCCCTTAACACCTAATAGTCGCCGAGATATACAGCAAAACGTGGAGAAAAATGGGGGGTACTTTATTTTGGCCAGCGTCTCTCCGTCATCCCCGCACTGGCTTCCTTACTCCCCTACTACAGTAGCGGGGGATTCTTTCCTTGAGACTTCTCCCGCTCCAATTGTCGTATATTCTCCCGTTTCGCATCCCGGGCCGCATTATTAAGATGAATTTCCTCCCGTAGCGCCTCCATGATGCTAAAAGTTGGTTCGGTCACTTCTATTGCCTCCATCTGCTCCACGGAGACTACCGGACAATTCTTGCTATGAAGTTGCTCCTGGGAGACAGGACAGACCCGCATTTGATGTCCTGGTTCGACACACCGGAGACTGTGTTTGCTACCTCGATTCTCCGGATGTTCCAACGTTAAAAGCGATCTACACCACATGGTGCGCCATATTCCTTCCAGAAGCTTAGCCCCCCCCCCGCTTCAATAACCAATTCCCAGTCCAGCAATTGAATGTTTCACGCCTAAGAATTTTGCAGATTGTCAGAGAAGGGTGGATTTAGTCACTGGGGAAGAACAAAAAGCAGTTTTACGGAATAGTTTATAGGAATGGAGAAAGATCAAGAGACAGGGATATTGAGGACAACAATTATGGAGATTGTGCACTAAATCGTAAGGTTCTTTTTTGCTCGAGTGGCTATTTGCGCGAACGCATATAGCGGCGTTGCAAGGGTAAGAATTGGGATCTTCTGATACCATATGTCTGAAACAGTGCCGCCATTTCCGACTTGAACAAATGAATGTGGGTTATCGCAAGTTGACTTTCAAATTGATAAAAAGACTTCAAAAGTGTGGCGAAAGCACCATGATTTTATGAAGACAGCTGTAGTAGGAGAGTTGTCGGAGTCAAATAAGCATGGAGCAGAAGATTCTACGGAGGCTATTCAGCAGAGCGATTCGGTGGATCATCCACTTATCCTTTAATAAAGGCGAATTACACACACAATCTATTCAGGATGAAAAGCAACCTACCATGCAAACAATGGATGCATATGCGGAAAAATTAATTTTAGAGATGAGTGAATGGAGGTGGGATAATCAGTTAGAATTAGCGGACAGGATAAAGCAATCAGCTCAAAACATTTAACGCAGAATGTGTGGTGCTTTAAGGCGGATTCAGAAGACGGTGGCTTCAAGCGTGGCGAAATATTTCAAAAATTAACGGCCCGTTCGCATTTTATTACGGAAGACGCACATTTCGACACAAGCCGAAGCAAAGAAAGTAACAACTCTGTGGATGGACATATGGAGGTAATAGTCGCTTAGTATTTTGGAGTACTCACACAGAAAAAACGGGAAATGTAGGGATAATAATCTACCCTGACTGTGTGGAGAAATTTAATCCTTGGAAGAAACATTTGTGGAATAATCGAGTGTAGTTGAAATCGATGTGGAAGATTATAAATATATATGCACCGATAATCGTTTTTTTTTCAGAGTCTCATTTATTGGAAACCGCGTGAAGGTGATGCAACCATCCTATCTGGTGACTTTAATTGTGTCGAGTCGCCATTATTAGACATGAAAGGAGCTACATGAGTTTTTCAAACGGAAAGTCCAGCATTGACGAGATTAGTGGAGCAGTGGGATATTCAAGATGCGTCTATAGTTCAGAATTCGGTTTGGGATGTAGATGCACTAGAGGATACTCATAAGTTCCCTTTTTGGAGAGGTCAGACGGCAAGTAGAATTGACAGATTCTATGTAACTTCACGTCATTATGAGTGGGTGCAAGGACTGAAAGTTGTAAACCATTACTGCCGTCGGATCATGAACAGGTGACTCCTACATTGAGAAACCCAGATCATGAAAGGCAGAGACAACAACGGAGTCGATTTTCGGGACTGCGTTATCCGGTTAAAGGTGAAAGTGAAAATTAGAGACGAAATGTGTGTTCCACTAAAACATTACAGAGGCTCTTCCAACATGGGAAGTGAAAGTGGAGAGTTGGATGAAAGCTATCAGAGATGTTCGTATGCGCGTGGCACAAAAGACGGAGGAAAGCGCGCACGCTTCAACAATCTCTATTTGAACGAGCCATGGACAGGTCTCATATTATTCAAGCTGGGGTGGAAGAAATGACTAAGATTAATAGGAGGCGGTTTGGAAGACGATTCAAACGAACGGTGGAGGACGCACGGTAGCTCTTCCGAAAGACGGCGATCTGGGAACATGATCAGTCGGTAACGAATATTGATATTTGTGGAATTGATGACAAACATTAAAAACAGTATACCGGAAAAGTTTGCGGTGGTGTGGAGTGTCATTCTCGGTAAAAGTCATGCCGTTGGATCGCTTGACAGAGGCGGTGAATGTTTTTGTTAAAATTCCGGAAGACAAGAGAGTAAACAAGGCTGATAATGCGTTGCTGATGGTTTCTATCGATGAAGGAGACATTTTGAGGGCTATTCGTAAATTGGAGCGACGTAATGCTGGAGGGTCGGACAGCCTCAACATTGATTTTTATAAAGATTATTCGAACGAGGTTATGATTGATTTAGTGGGCGTGTGTAACGGGATCTTGAAAGAAGCAATCCACCTACATTATTTTTGGAAGCAGTGATTTTTTCTTAACAAAAGAAAGGGGTTTCAAGCAATGCAATGGATTATCGCCCTATTTCGCTTCTTTAATCAAGCTATAAGATTTTTTCGAAAATTATGACAACCAGGTTACAACAATTTCTGGGGAGACTGATTGGAGAATCACAACAAGGTTTTGTTCATGGTGGACGTATGGACAGAGCAGTTATGATAATGATTGACATTATGGCAAACGGAAAAGAGCAAGATAGAACGGTGGCAGAAAGTCCAGGAGTACTGCTGGTAGATATGCTAAAGCCTATGATACGGTGGATAGAGATTATCTCCAATAAGTGTTAAAGAAAATTGGTTTTTCAAATGGTTTTGTGGATACTGCTAAGAAAATTCACTGTGAAACAACAGCACGATATTCGGTGAACCAAGAACTTTCTTCAGAACTAAACGTAACGCCGGGGATAAGACAAGGTTGCCCTTTGGTACCCCCTTTGTTTATCCTTGCAGTAGAACCATTAGGATTAACTATCAATCAATGACAGAACGATACAAGGGATACAAATAGCTGGCAACAATACACTTTTTTCTCATAAGATTTCCGCATTTGTGGACGACTCAACTGTGTTTGGGCAGCGTGGAGAGCAAGCAAAGAGGGCGCTAAATAAAGTGGACCTATTTGGCGCGATTTCTGGTCTAAAGGTACAACGGGCCAAGTGTAAGTTTATATTTCTTTACACATGAATCCTGAAGAATGGAGACGGTACCTCGGGTACCAAATCGGTATTGGAAAATTAAGTAGCATTAACTGGGGCGATCCAATGTCGGTACTAACAGCCACACAATGTGGAACATCAGGGGAAGAGAGGGTATTGTTATTTAATGCGATATCTATACCGGCTATTCTATTCACGGCGAAGACATTTTAACCGTCACCGGATATATTACTAATATTTGTCCATTTACAGAAGATGTTTCTATGGAATAAACAAACCTTGGTGGAGGCGAGCAGACACAAAATCTCACCAACTTCGTTGTTTGCTCCAACAGCAGAATAATCGGCCACATTGGAACTGAGACACGGCCCAAACTTTTTTAAAGGCAATCTAATGTTTGATTTATTAAACAATAATTCTAATACACTTTCTCGAGGAAGGATGGGATTAATCTCCATACCAGTTGCGATTTATACACCAATTGTCAAAGAAAAAAAATATGGTTTTTAGAACCGCCGGACAGATATGGAAGAACGGGAGCAAGTTGTTTCAAAATAGAAAGGCACCGGATACAATAACGCCTTCGTTTGGACGGAAACGTTACCCACAAATTAAAACAAAGGTAAGTGAAGTTAATGCTGGCAAGCATTTGGTGCAGGAGTATGTCCGGGTGGGGAAGATTGCGAATCACTACTTAGGTACGTGAATCGAACTTACCTAACCTAACCCATCAATGCCAGACACAGAAGATTGATCCAGCAAAAGCAGTACAAGATGATGAAGACATCTTTGTAACGCTGGATCTGAAAGATATTGTGTGGCACCACGCAGGTAGTACCTTTTTGGGGTTCCTTTAATTGGATTGCAAATCAGTGGATTTTGGAACCATCCCTAGTACACTTGTCTTCCAAGAAGTACGATAAATGTTTGGGGTCTACGATACACGATTTGAATATTATTCGGGTTAGTCCGACATCTTATAAGAGGCGGGCTAAATTTGTAGATGAGCTAGGACACACAAGGGCTAAAGAAGGTCAATGGTTGATGACGATCATTTTCTGCTCACCACGTAATAATAATATTTTTTATATAGAATTTTATATAAAAACAGGTGTTGCATGGCTGTCGTCAGCTCGTGTTGTGAAATGTTTGGTTAAATCCTTTAACGAGCGCATCCCCTATTGTTAGTTGCTAATTCATTAAAATAAAATAAAAGAACTTTAACAGAAAGAGTAATGATAGGTTAATGGAAGGTAGGGATGACGTCAAGTCTTTATGGCCCTTATGAGTTGGGCTACACGTGCTACAATGATAATCACATGAGAAGCGATAATGTTAAGTTGGAGCAAATCTTTGAAAATTATCCTAGTTCGGATTCAGGGCTGAAGCTCGCCCTTATGAAGTTGGAAGCGCTAGTACGCAAAACAGCATGTTGCGGTGAATATGTTACTGGACTTTGTACACACCGCCCGTCACATCAGGGAAGTTAATTATTTTTAAAAGGATTTTAAGTGTATTTAATCATTTTAAATAATTATTTAATTAAATATTAATTAAAAGAAAATGTTTTATTAATAATATATTTCCAATTAATTTTTTATATAATAAAAATCTTTGATTTAAAAAAACAATTTTATATAGAAGTGGGACAACGAGTGGTGAGGTATCCGGACTTTACATTGAGGTGGACTCCGAAGACATTACAATATGTACAATGGAAACAAGTAGATAGGCGGCGAATCCAAGGATGGAGTCAAAGTGCATGAAAAAATGTGGAGATATGTGCAACGCAGTGATGGGACCTACTAAGATAGGTAAGCAGAGTTGAAGATAAATGAGCACTCAGAGATTGGATCTGGAAAACTAGAGGCACCAAAAGCTACAGTATTGGTCTTTGATGCTCACCCATTGAATCCATGGATATCCGTGGACAGTGGAACAAACGAGCAGACCGAAGACACTTACATATAGTATTCGACGGCTTTTCGGCAAGTCTAGAACAGGCATATTTCATGGAGGTTGAAAACAACTGTGGATAAATCGGAACAGAAGCGCAGTCTAGGACAGTGGAAAGGATGGATTCATGAGCAGACGCCGACTCATGTATTGAGACATCACCACATGTTAACAGATTATCAAACCTGGATGATGTACAGATTGGCAACATTTCAAATGAATGTGGTTTACGCTGACTATGAAACACAAGGGCAAGACGTACCCTAAAAGCCTGGGCACGTCTTATCCGTCAGTGGACTGGATTAAAAGTCCCGGAAGACGAAATAAAAAACTATCAATAGAATTGTTCGACGAGAACGGATCCGATAGTGACAGCAGTTATCATCTTTACGAACGATGTGGAGAACAGCCTCCAGCTGAAACGCCTATGGTGGGCTTTGGTTTCGATCGGAGCAACCTGGATGTGGCAGCTGTGGAATGATGCGGTTCAATGTCAAATTAATAGGACTGAACAAGATCATTTTGATGTTTTATGGAATAAGGCAATAGCTCAAGTACGGGCAGTTACAGAATGTGAAAAATATGATTCAATGATTTGAGGAAGGCAGTTACAAGTGTATTTAGAAGTTATTCAAGAGACACCAAAGGACTGGAGTTGTGATAAGCATGAACCTACAGTGAGACCGAACAGGGATCCAACAAAGTCTTCATATACCACTAAACCGATTTATAGTAGCTAATAGTAATTAATGCTAAATAGACTACGATTTAACAACAACACATAATACTCTCTGAGTAAATAACAAGAATGTCCGAATAAAAGACCCGTCCGTATTAGAGTCCAGTCGATGTTTACATAATAGAAGACCGGCTTATTTTCTAGGTAATAGACAATGTTTCCCGGTCTCGCGAAGCATTCTCGACAATGGCACGCCGCAACTCAATCCAACTCGGCACCAATCAAGAAGTTATCAAGTGGTTCCAAAACGTACGAGACAACCTACCCTCGGGAGCGGAGGCCCATTTCCGTAAGATGGATCTTGATGTCAATGGGGCTGCCATCCGGAAGTGGTGGCGTAAGTATGATGAGATTCTGGTGGCAAAACCACATCAGAAGCACCTTGCTGGTGGTGGGCACAAACCTATCTCACTCAATATGGAGACATGCTCTACGACAGATCGTTTCGAAAAGACTTCGCAAGAAGAAGGTCACCCGTGCCTAGTTTGTCGACATGGCTCAGGCCATCTAGACGTCGCTGCACGTGACGGAGGAGAATCCGGTTCGCCAACTTCATGGACCGGTTTGGTTTCTCGCTCCGCCGCAGGACAAATCTCACTATTCTCACGGACGAGAAGCTCATTGCGCTAGCGATCTCCTACATACGGTACTTGACCGGTGCAAAGCCAAGCATGAACCGCGAGAAGACAATCCTCATGAATGAGACAGCGGTCTACTTTGAGGACGCGAGAGCCATGACCGTCGATCACACCGGTGCATGGCATGTCGTAGTTTGGTCGACGGGATTTGCGTCATTGCGCATTACTGTCATCCTTGCCGTGACAGCGAGTGGGATTAAGTTAATTCTCGTTCTCATCTGGAAGGGCAAGCCGACCGGATCGTTCCAATAGATCAATGATGACTACGTCACGAACCAGCCACAAGCATGGGTTGGTAGCGTGTTGTTGAATCGGTGGATTGATCTCCAGTTCCCTCTGCTCGACACCAGTGAGGGACGCTATCTCTTTTGGGACTCGAGGAGAGCCCACATCTCCAAGGAGGTCAAGGACAAGTGTCAGACGCGTAATATTGGGATGTGTGTTGCTCCTAGCGGACTCACACCCTACCTACAGGCTGGTGATATCGCTATCTACAGAGGGTTCAAGGGCATTCTGAGTGCTGAGATCAACGCGTGGAAAGAGAGCGATCAAGTCTCGTACACAAAGTGTGGTAATCCTTGTCCTCCTGAGGTGGAAGTTGTACGTGGCTGGGTCCGTCGTGCGTGACGCGAGACGGATCCAGCCACCGTTCTAACTCTATCGCTGCTGCAGGCTTCTCCGACAACGCCTACGACTGGCATATTGCCCGCCACGATTTCTACGGAGAGAAATTTCTCGCGGCTTGGGAGACTAAAGAGACTGAAAGTGAGACTGGCCCGTTCAACATGGAGGAGTCCTGGATGAGATCAGCATGAATAAAAGCCCGATTCCCGAATACAGTCCTAAATTGTTTGCCACTATTATTTAGGGGAAACATTATTCTGACCCCCTCGAATTGATACGTTGACCCCATTTACAAAAAAAGAACAGCATTTCTAAGATTTCTTTACAGTACCCACTAGTATACGTGCTGGCAGTTTTTACCATACCGACGACAATGCAAATGTCACTTGTCTACTTATTTGTATACCCAGTTTCTATTGAACGACATGCCAATCAATACCAACAAGTTTCATGGCGACATCACGTCGAAAAACGTCTTGTTAAATCGTGCTATGGAAACCAAGTGGCCAACTTTTGTGTCTCGTCTTAAATAACCACAGACAAAAATGGCGCTATGGATGACACCGGAAGTCCTACGAGGCGAAAAGTCGAGTACAGATACGGACGTGTTTTCGTTTGGTGTCATCCTGTCCGAACTCGACATGCTCTTGACGCCCTATTATCAAGCCAAAGTCCAAATGCGGGACGCCAATTCCCGTCCCTTTCAAGATGAAAGGATCATCGAAAAAGTCGAAAAAGGGTCGCTCCGTGTCGTCTTTACCAATGCAACGCCTTGCGCGGTCAGATCTTGGACGTGCCTGCGTATCGTTGAATCCATTTTTGCGTCCAACTGCGTCCGTAGCGCTGTCTAAATTACAGACCATCTGGGCGCAAGTGGCGTAATGTTTTGTCGGGTACGGTCGGAAATACCTACCTAATCAAAATAAATAATAAGAATGATATTTTTGGAGATGTACTCGTTCACCGCGCGTAAAATGATCTAAAAAGCTGCTGGCAGCAAGTTCCACAAAGCTGGTGGGATCAGCAGCATAGCGATGCACTTGAGGCGGTAAGGCCAACGCGGCTGCCACCTTCATAGCTTCTGTCGCTACGCATTCATTCTTGGCAGCTAATAGCGCAACAACAGGCTCCGTGAATGGATAGACGGTTTTAATGGCGACATTTTAACACGATAATACTACCGGTATTCGCACTCGTTGCAAGTCCATGCGCCTGTCTGCCTAAAATCTGCAGATTCCGTATTCAAAACTTGAATTCCATTCATTTCGTTAATCATCGTCCTTGTGCCTCTTTGTGTAAGCGCCGTCAATTTTGCAAAGTACTGTAACATCATTTTAGAAATGCTGCGTCTTTTTTTTTGTAAATGGGGGTCAACGTATCAGGGGGTCAGAATAATGTTTCCCATTATTTAGATGACCGGTTTCTAATCGGTCATCTCCGTTACAGTAGTACCGCCAAAACCTTTCAAATCAAATTCCGTATTACACAGTCCTGATTTTGCTAAATAGCCCACTCAACCCGGCGTCGGTTGAGGTAGGATCTTGACTACCAAGAACAAGTAGAGTGCAAACGTGAAGGTAGAGATGTTGGAGAAGCCGGACCCCGGGGGTGAACCCGGGGGTAATAAAGTAGAAGAGGCTCAACTCTCCAGTAGGAAGGTGGGGGATAATACAGAGAGGCAGTCGTCAGCTCAAATAGACGAAATTGTACCAGATTCACAACAGAGTCAATCAGAGGAAGATGTACAGACTCATGTGGGGGACTCTGGAACAGAAGTAACTAAGAGTGATCAATTAGACGAAGGCACTAGCAGTAGTGAAGTAATTACAGAGGGACGTGGTAGAGCAGACAGTGGAGGGCAGCCCAGTGAAGTGAGTATCGAAGACACAGTAATGGAAGGGCAGGCCGACATCGACAACGGGAACAGTCGCGTTATAACGCCGGAATCACTAGTGGAAGTATTGCGCCAAGCGCTGGCTGATGCAGCGCAAAAGAGACCGATACTACAAACATGGCTAGATCTCATGCAACAGCTCTTCGAAAGAGTTTTCAGCCAAATAGTCCAAGAGAAAGACGGAGTGCGCATTCAGGAGTCGAAACTGCCGCATATAACCATGAAGGAACAGGAGAGATTAATCGATTTATTCGAATTACTGGTGGTTCAACAGAAGCTGGATTGGACGATTTGGAAAATGAAAGTTCAGGAAGCATGTAAGATCTTTGCGCGAACGAAGCAATCGTTGGAGAATGTTTTGGCGAAATTGATCGGGAAAAACAAGATGGAGGTGGCTTCAAAGACTGATAATGTACTCACGGGATGGGTAAACAAAGTGACTGGGGAGAAGGCTGATGTTGCACAACGCATAGTGTTGAAGGAGGATTTTCTATTCAACAAAGCTCAGTATCAACAAGAAGAGATTAACGAACTATACAAGATTTGTAAGAAAGAAGAAGCTCAAGGTTTAGACGGTAAAGTGAGAACGGGCTCGGTTCAGGAATGGCGGATTGTCAAAGGACTTGCGGAAGGGTCAATCGTGGCACGGTATTTGCCACCCTTTCTCTGGAACATAATGACAAATGCGCAAAGGTTACGATTAATTTTGACTATTCGAACACAAGTGGAAGGATGCTTAGGTATGGACATGAGAGGTGAGATGCCGATCAAAGGAGTGTTTCAAAGTACCAAGAGTATCCAGGAAAGCATAGCGATGTCAGCCACTGCAAGGGGTATCACGCAAGGTAAATTGTGGGAGATGTTAGCGAAGGTAAAAGGTATAAGTTATGACTGCTCCAACCACAGACTTAACTTCCATTTTTATACGCGTGAAGCGGCACGGAACTATGAGAAAGTGGAAGTGCCCTACCATAAGCACACGCACCGATTAGTTAATGCACATGCACCGGAACAGGAAGTGAAGGATGTATCAGTATGGAAACGGCAAAGGTATAACTCCAGAGGCATGATAGGTACTCAACAAGTATATACGGTTCTTCTTCGGAATGTGTCTAGGAACATAGACATTCTTAAACTAAATGCATTTCTGGAGGATCATGTGAAAACACCGTTTCGGTTACAGGAAATGGATCAAGGCGGACCGATGGCGGCATCATCATTAGATTGGGAACTAAGGATCACATCAGGGGGCTGCCCGAAGGTACTTGAAGGTGTCAGGAGAATTTTCTGGTGCGGGATCATGCTACTAGTCGAGCATCCTGCTACGCGAGGAAGACGACATTGTCTAAGGTGTGGGGAGGTCGGACATCAGATGAGAGGTTGTCCGACCTCAGAGACAACATTGCGAGCTCAAAATTGCATAGTGATGTCGGTGGAGGAAGTGAATCAGATCACGGCACCTCCACCGACCTTCTCCAGCATGGAGGATCTGGTAACAGAAGTCACCAAGGTATTTCAGGATCAACAACTACAAAAAGAACAGGGCACTACACCGAGTCAGAATCAGGATCATTCGGAAGGAGCAAATATCGTACATGAGAAGGCAGTAGAACACGAGGAAGTGGAGGCGAAGAAAGGGGAGCAGGTAGTAGGGACGGAGAAACAGCAACTGCCGAACCAGGACGGAGAGGAACCACCGCGACAAGAAAAACGGGACGAGTGGACGGCAGTTCAAAACAGGAAGAACAAAAAGACAAAAAAAGGTGGAGTAGAAATAGGAATGCATGTGAAAAATTTAGGGATAGAAAAAAATAAGGTAGAAAAAAAAAGGGAGGGGGAAGATGAAGTAGAAGGGGTGAAAGCGAATGAAACCAAAGAGTGGAGGGACAATGCACACGCCTCACAAGACGAGGGCAACGAACAACCAGAGCAGGAAAGGGACCCAGAGCAAGGAGGAGACAGTAATGCAGTCAGCACAAAAGATGTCGGCTTCAAAGAAGGGCTGAGAGGGAAGGAGAAGAAAGGAACGGCAAGGGATAAACAACTCGAGAACACGGAACTGCAATTTCAAGAAGCGGAGGAAAAACAACGCATTAAGAGGCTGGTGGCACAGATGGATACGAGATGGGGGCCGCTAGCTTGGTTTAAGTGGCAGACTGAAGGAGTGGATGAGACACGAAAATGGAACTTGCCGGATGCGATGATAATGATGGGGCTGCAGTTAGTGCAGACACCAGCGACAGGCAACTGTCAGGCATACAGTGTGGTCCAGGCACTGTTGAACTCAAATTTGAGTGAGGATGTGGAAGCACTAGAGCACGGCGCAATCAGTATAAAGCAGGGATGTGTGGCAAGAGCACTCATGGATTTCGGGTTAAAGTTTCCTCCAGGGGTTCGAAGATAGACATTACGGAGTCTGGGACGAGGATATGACAAAATGTCGGCTCAGAACTCAGAACACGAGTTCCGTAAGTATTTAGAGGCATATAGAACAAGTGCCTCGGCATTGAGTACAATAGTTGGGGCAGAAACCTGGGGGAGCAACGATACGCTGAGCAGTATAGGTACGTTCTTACAACGTGACATTTTTGTAATAAGTAGAGACACAGCATCAGGGGCCCTGGGGGCCATTCATTATGCACCGGAAACGAGGATAGTCAAGAAGAGGAAGTACGCGACGTGTGGAGAGTTCCCGATCACCATCAGCACTTGTATCCACCGGGTGATTAATTTAAAGAAACAGGCCGAGAATGACTCGTCCAAGTTGCCGATTGTACTTCACTTTCAACAGGCACATTACCAAGCTTACGTGCATGAGTGGCGGAGAGATGGCGAGCAAAACTCTTCAACTGGGAACCAAGACGTTGTGATGGAGCCATCAACCTCGACGGAAGTGGTAAACTATCAAGGAGATGACAGAGAAGGGGATCAAGATAAAGGGGCAATAGTAAGTCAAGAGGTAACGGAGGACTCTGGTATTCATCATGTGTTTAGATGGCAGATGGATACACTGCTCCGCCAAGGCTCTCAGCCGGCCCGACGCTTATTGGACGTGTTACATAGAAGTGTGGTATGGAAACCAGTAGAAGTTCAAGTGCGACTATTAGAGGCGGATATAACGGACAGCAGTACGCGCAGGACAATGGCCCAGGAATTTGACATTTCGGAACAAGTTTTAATGCAATGGTATAACCACTTGAGGGGGGTATCATTATTAGAGGAGGGATGCAACATTGAGTCTAGTCAGTCAGGAGAGGACACGCAGGTTTCGGAATATGTTGACACAAGTGAAGGGGAAACTCAAAACCTGGATACGCCCGAGAAACCAAGAAAGCGAAAAAAAAGAACAGGGAACGGGTGGATTGGAGACTTAGCAGAGGAAACTCAAGATACCATGATTTCTGGTGAAGGATCAGCAGTCAATCGGGAACTATATGATGAATTCGCGTTAGTCAGTAAAGAAAGGGTGGCAACTATAGGTGAAGAGTGTGGGTGGAAACGGGCCTGGAATGAAATGGCGATGGCATGGAAAGAACAACAAGGGGCATTCATCCCATCGGTAGAAGCGACTTTGAAGGACTGGAAGAAGGCGCTGGAAGCAGATCGAGACGCAATCATCCATTTAATTGGGCATTTCACCCATCCCCACAAGGTCTTGAAATTATTACATAATGACGTATTTGTGATCCTAGCTCGAGATTGGCGGAAAGAATGCTGGGAGGAGATGATCGCACAAGGAAAAAGCAGCAAACTGACTCCGGTGGCGGCAAGTGATTTCATGGAATGGGAAGAGAGGGTACACATCCTGCCTAACGAGAAACAGAAAGAAAAGGTGAGGAATAGCGCCACAGAATGGGCCAAACTCAGGCGGGCGGCGTATGGGCACAATCTACTGGTCAAGCTCTGTGCACCTAAAAGGAGATATCAGGTAAGTAAACTGCTAACTATAGCTTATATTTATGGGGCGACGATAGCGGCGATGGTCGGTCAAGATGCAGCGTTAGATGATACGATAGTGGTTAAGTTCAAGAGACATCTCCAAGCGATGAAGGTAAACGAAAGATATAAGGATCTAATGTCTAATTGTGAGCTTTCAACAGCATCGGAGTGGGAAGCAACGCATAAATTCATGCTTTCGGTAGCAACGATAGACCAAGGAACTGCAGATCCCACCCTCAATCACAAGCCAGATCAACTGGCGGTTTCTTACTAAGGGCTACGGACGGATCGAAAAAAAGGGACCACCAGATTCGGGGGAGGCATATCCCGAGTGGAGCGTGCGGAAGTATGCGGAAACAATCAAAATAAATAATCAGAGATGGAAATCGAACAAGACGTTACGTGAACAAGAGCAGAACAAGAGGCCAGGACACTTTGCATGGATTATACAGAACGTGAGAGGATTTACGAAAGAGCGTCAACAACAATGGATGCGGGCTTGGATCAACGACCATAGTAAGTCAGACGTGGTAGGTATTCTCATCCAAGAGACTCATGTTGCATCACACGACGAAGCCCAAGCCCTAACGAAGATGTGGGAAAGGGCAAATCAGTACTCATCGGATAATCAACAGTTAGCATTTTGGAGCATCGGATCGAACAGACAGGCGGGAGTAGGGATCCTGATTTTCCCAGAACATGCACAACTAGTTTCCACCTGGCAAGAGCACCTATGGACTACGCGGTCGATGGGAATCAAGATGGGTAGGTGGAGGATTCTAAACATTTATGGACCAGCTGACTCAAGTGGGGCACGCGACGTTTTTTACATGGAACTGGATCAGTGGTTTCGTTCGCAGTTGGATTTCACGATAGTAGGTGGGGACTTCAATTGTGTTGAAGACCCTCAACTGGATAGAAACGGGCGGACTAATCAGGTACGAACAGAATGCGAAGAACTAACGAGTTTAATGCGCAGAAGACGATTACATGATTCGCAACTAGTCCAGTATAATGTATGGATGGAGACTCACATAGCGGCGGATATCCCGTATACTTTTTGGAGAGGGGAGTCAGCCAGTCGGCTGGACCGTTTTTACGTGTCGGAAGATCAATTTTCCAAAGTAGTCTGGACAGTGGTGAAACACCCTAAGGTAGCATCAGACCACGAGGAAGTGAAACTAACGGTGAAGTTGGACGTTGAAAACCCTATCAACAAACGGGGACACGCGGCAGTGGCTTACCCAATAAATGGACAGAGGACGGAGAACGTGGCGACAGAGATAAAGCAACAAGTTCTCGCGGAAGGAGACACACTTCTGAAAGAGGCAGCGGAGTGGGATCATAAAGTGCGGCTGTGGAAGTTGGCGATTAAGAAGGTAAGAACGCGGCAAGCGAATCGACGACGCAGGAAAGCGCAGAGATTGCAGACGTTACTTTTTGATGGTGTAAAGACAAGACAAGACTGCATCGATGTGGATTGTGCGGAACTTGTCCGACAGAACCAGTGGAGATCAGGCAGAAGATATCAAAGATCACCAGCAACAATTAGGTGGCTCTTTAGGAGGACGTCAGTATGGGAAGCGCATCAAACGGTATCAAAGATTACTCTGAAGAATGTGCAACGAGAGGAAGAAAACATGACGATAGCGGACAAGTTTGTGATTGGGTGGAGACCAATTTTGGGAGTTTCACATAGAACAACACCATCATTGGAGCTAGAACGTGCGTTGGAGCACTTTGCGGCGACCTCACACTTTCCCCAGTTGACGCAAGCAGAGAATGATTTGTTAGTGGCACCAATCGAAGAAGCTGATATATTGGAGGCAGTAAAACGATTGGAACGGAGGAAAGCGGCAGGTGAAGATGGACTAAATAACGACTTTTTCAAAGATTTTGTGGAGGAAATGATGGAAGACTTACTCGTGGTGTACAATGACGTGATAAGGGGGGAACACCGCCTTCCTCTTTCTATAAAGCGATCATTATTCCTCTCCGGAAAAAAGGAGACTCGGATAATGTCATGGATTATCGACCGATTTCCTTGCTCCATACCAGTTATAAAGTGTTCTCGAAGATTATCGCAAGGCGGTTGCAGACATTTCTCGGGCGCCTGATCCAAGAGTCTCAACAGGGTTTTGTGCACGGGAGAAAGATGGAGCGGTCGGTCATAACGATGATGGCAATCCTGAAAAGGAGGCAACAATATCGAGTAACAGAAGCGGAAGACAGTGCAAGCATTCTACTTCTAGACTTCGCGAAGGCTTATGACACGGTCGACAGAACTTATCTCATGCAGGTGCTACGTAAGTTCGGCTTTTCCCTAGCGTTTATCAAGTTAATGGAAAAGTTACATGAACAGACCACAGCCCAATTTTTAGTGAATGGCCAATTGTCAAGGGAAATGGAAATTACGTCTGGGATTCGACAAGGGTGCCCCTTGGCACCGTTGCTGTTCATACTTGCAGTGGAACCGCTAGGAATAGCATTACAAACACAGCAAGATTTGACTGGTATCACGTTTGGAACGAGTACTGACAAATGCTCTCACCTGTTTTCCGCATTTGTAGACGACTCGACGATATTCTTGGAGCGAGCGGAACAAGTCCATACAGCACTGGAAATTGTGAGAACATTTGGAGAATTATCTGGGCTCAAGGTACAACCAAAAAATGTGTTCACATCTTTTTGGATAAGGTGCGGGATAAAGCTACGTGGTGTGGTATCCCAGTGTTGCAAGATAAGGAGACAACAAGATATCTTGGGTATGAAATTGGGGCGGATAATCCGCGGGAACGTAACTGGGCACACAGGCTCAAAGCAGTCAAACGACGACTGATAACAGCGGCGAAATGTGGTACCTCAGTCATTGAAAGAGTACACTTGTTTAATGCTGTGGCGTTGCCTGCAATATTGTTCACAGCTAAGATGTTCCCGCCGACAGAAGAAGTAACGAAGGAGCTGATTAATTTCCAGAAGAGCTTTGTATGGAATCCGACACAGGAGGGGGGGCAGACCAAGCATAAAATGTCACCGTGTTTAGTTTATGCCCCCAGACACGCAGGTGGACTGGGACTTATTTCGATACCATTAGCCATCCATATCCAATATGTGAAAGACGCGGCGTGCTGGATGATGGAAACAGAGACCAAGTACTCAATGGCATGGAGGGTGTATAGTAACTTTTTTCGGCTATCGACTCCTGCAGGCTTCCTATCGCCAAAATCGAGGAGATTTAGAACCAATCTACTTAATAGAGGTAATGTGAGTGAGCTAACATTACGCACGTTGTCCCAATGTTTAGGCCCAACTACAAAGGAAGAAGAATTAGTCCAGAGGTACGTGACAAATGTGTTGCCACCGGAACTAACGAATATAAAAAAAACCGAGATGTTTCCCACTACAGCAGTAAAAGATGGGGATGAAATCACAGTGCAATTGACGAAATCCGACCCACCGTGGCATAATGGGATGACGGAGGAAATCCGTGCGTTTTGGGGCACCTTTCAGTGGTGGGATAATCCGTGGATTCTAGAAGAAACTGGGGTGAAGCTATCGGCCAGGAAGTACGACCACATTGAACTGTCTTCTATCCGCCACCTAAAAATTCGGAGAATTGGAGAAGCCGAGTATAAATGGACGGCGTGCATGAAGGAGGGCTTGAGACATACTAGGGCGAAGGTTTTGCGGTGGCTGGTGACGCTTATACTCTGTTCACCAAGAGTCGACATTGGTCAC
>MIQA02002598.1:0-15790 GCA_001887855.2 Sclerospora graminicola | reverse complement strand
GTGGAAAGTGGTCGCTGCTGCTTCAGATTTCACGCCTGGCATAACAGTGAGCGAAGCAGAGTACCGAGAACTGTTACTTTGCCTTGATCTGCTGGTTTGCCGGATGCAGGGGCGGATCATCATATGTGGTGATTCCAATCTGGTGATCCGACAAATCACGAGAGAAATAGACTGCAAGGCGCCCCGGCTGAGACTTTTGAACGATCGGGTTATGTCCGCCCTGTGGAAATGGCCAGAACATGAATTGTTACATGTCAAACGGGAGTGGAACAACAGCGCAGACGATTGGCTACATTGGCCATGCGTGATCAGGTCGGCCTCAACGTCTCGGATCCAGGTTTGTTGGACGGATTGGCAGAGATGAACAAGCTGTCAGAGATAATCAGACCGGCCGCTAGGTGCGAGGGCCATCCATCCGGATCCAACCGTTCCGGAGAAATAGAGTATGACGGCCAGAACTGGGAACAAGGCACTTGACCCGACCGGATCAAGAGATACCCTGCCGACAAGAGGCTCCTCTAGGCAGACCCACAAGCCGATCGGGCGTGATTAACCGGGGTTAATAGTCGAAGTGAAGGATGGAGTGGGGATGAAAGAAGCACGGATGGATATATTGAAAAGAAAACAAAGGAAAGGAAAGAACCAAAAGAGCCAGGCTACCCATCGCTACGGACGATTATACTTGTTGCGAAGCCGAGCCACTTGAAGTCCAGGATGGTCGGAGGGTCGTTTGCGGTATTGATTGCGCCAAGGATCTTGCCGGTCGATGGCTTCCAGAGATTCGGAAAGAGAGGCAGTCCGATCCAGCGCACCTAGGCCTGGATACCACATTCCGCCCTCCGCTGCACCTTCGCACCTTCGGTTTGACAGATGGAGTATAAAAGGGGAGAGAAACAGGTCCAGGTCACAAACACCATCCCGGATGCCTTCCATGACAAATGCACATAAACAGACCCATGCTTCGGAATCTCGTCCCCGTCGATTCTTCCGGGTGGCGGAATATGCTCGGAGAGGTATGTCCTTTTGCTTATCTTCTGCAGAGATGTACAGAAAATGGGTAGATTTTCAGATGGACTGGGCATGGGTCACAGCGAAGTTTCGGAACCTCGCTCTGAATTCAGTAAACGATGGGCCGAACGGAAGTCCCATATCCGGTATCTCAGTGGCCAAAATTCCCCAAGGCTAGGTTTCCACAAGTTTATCAACAGCACCCGACCTCATCAGGTCGGGGCGCCAAGTGCCCGTTGGAGGCAACTTGCGTGGTTGAGGAAATATCCAGAGAGGTGGACGGGACAAAGAGTAAGCGAGTTGAGAACTGGAAACATCGGCAAGACTTAGGTTCTTCAGCTGCTCGACCGGCCAAGACAGGATATCGGACTGATTCGCCTCACTGGGGAAGCGTCCATCCGGCAACCACAAAAGCGGAAGTTTAGGGGAAGGGGGCGTAGGGGCCAGAGTGCTCTGCCGGACCTTGGGTTCGGCTGCCGGGCGGCCGGATCGACGTTTGAGACGAGATCCCGCCGGAGATGGTCGCCTGGTCTTGGCCGAAGTCTTGGAGGAAGGTTCTCTCAGATCGTTCAGGTCGAGAGTCAACCACTGATCAGGAATGCCATCCTCGTTCTCCTCCACCTTCCCCTCTGCTACATCTTGCCCCTTCTTCGTTCTTTTCTGTTTCGCCCTCCCATTTTCCGTCTCAGCCGTACTGTTGGAGTTTAGGGAATGGGCGACCCGGAAGGCCGGGGTGATGACAGTGTCGGGAGGAAAAGAGGAATCAGTCGGCTCATATTCTCCGGATCCAAAACCAGCAGGCGGCGGTTTCTGCAAATCGATAATCCTGATTTGGATCCGGATGATCCACCGTTTGGCTACCAGAATTTGAGAGGCGACGACGGGTGTCCGCGCGAGAGCGAGACAACGCAGCAATTATCTGCTGATCGTCGTAATCCTCATCTTCATCGTCATCGTCGTATATATACCTAGGGGAGGGCGGATCTGAACCCGAGGATGAACCAGACGGGGAGCCAATCTTGGAACCGGATGACGAAGCGTCCGCCGAGCCGGATGCCGAGTCATCTTCGGAGCTAGACGACGAGACAGGCGTGAGACCAGTTCTCTCCGGTGAAACGGGTGGAGATAACGCGGCGGCCTCCATTGCAAACAAGCTATCGTCGCTGTCCGACTCAAGCTCTCGTTCGCGAGCCGAATTGCCCAAATAAATCGTTGCAGGAGAGGATTCACTCCTCTTTCTCGTTTTGGAGGGCTGAAGGTGGATAGAACCGCCCAGAAGGGGTATGAGGCTTGCCGACGTTTTCCGTTTCCTGATCCCGCCGATGCGACGAGAGATCCGGAAACGGCAGGGTGAATTTAGGGCTGGGCGGGAAACTCCCCAGGTTCCCAATTCCGACTGAGACAGGATGACTGGATGGTGGTGGGAGGTTTTCCCTGTCACACCATCCAGATGGCCAAGATGGCTCTCGCGCACAAAGGAGCCTGTAGGGAGGGAGCGGTCTGATGAGTTGAGTCGCTCGAGCGGTCTTGCAGCTCCGCATAACAGGGACCGAAAACCGATCCTCTTATCAGACGGGCGGTTGCAAAAACGGTCGCTGCGTTCAGCTCATCATGAGCGTCATGAATAAACTTTCTCTGGTCCTGTAAAGCTGTTTTTTTTCGGGATCGCCGCTCTTGTTGCCGGGAGAAGACTTCTGATCAACTGTTGCTTCCAGAGGAAAAATGTTGGCTGGAGAGATTAAGATGGACTCTCGAGGTGGTTCGGTCCACCGCGTGGTGTCTAATTCTTGGGACACCTGGCAGTATTGGACACGAAGATGCGATAACTCTTGGGATGCGTCGAAAATCTCGGAGGACTGTTTTGTTTTCAGCTGTTCCAACTGTTGGACTGCGGAGTGATATAGGCATGGAAACTGTAAGCAACCGGGTTACAATATAAGAAGGGGAAAATCACTTACGTTGAAGCTTTGAGCGGTGAACCAACTCCTGGTTGGCATTCCGGAAGGGTTCGACGATGTCTGCCAGCGTGCGGAGACGATTTCTCTCTTCCGTCAGGCTGGCGACTTGGCCCTCGAGATCGGTCACCTGCTGTAGAAGGTCGCTCGGTCCCGAGGAGGATTTCCGGGCGATAGCTTCATCGGCCCGGCGGTTGGCGGAAGCGAGCTGCTGGACCAGATCAGTTTGGATGTGTTCCAAGCTATCCACTTGGGCGGCTAACACCTCCATCCTTTTCTCCATCCCCGTCACTTCGGAGGTGGGGGCGGACGGTGCAGCGGCCTGTTGTAGGGCGTCAGTAAGCTGGCCTACAATGGCCCTGAGACGGGGTTTTTCGGCCACTGCTTCCTGACGGCTGCGCCTCAGCTCGGAGATTCGGGGGCTCGCGCGGTCCAGCATTGCGCAAAGTGTCACGCATCTCTGCGACGAACTTCAGAGTCGGCCTGACAGGATCGGAGCTTTGCCCGAAGAGAAGAGACGGCGGCCCTCAATCTGACCCGGTCACCGCAAGCCTGACCGTGAATGCGGAGCGCTGTGTAAACGTCAGCTGGCGATAGAACCAGATCGGGAGTACGGGACGAATCCGGCGGTTCTGCGATTTCCACCCCGCTGGCAGGCGAGTCATCATCCACCAGAATAAGTCGGCATATGTCATCCTCGTCGATTTGCAGGACTGAAAATATATCAAGATAAGGTCAGCATCTGCGGATGAGACTGCAAGCCGGCCGGAAGACAGACCAGGTTCACGAAAATTGTCATAAATCAGTCAGATGATGTACCAAAGCGGGGCATGGGTAAGAAGGATCGGACCGACTGGGTTCAGGTGAGGTCGTGCCTCAACCGTTATGCGGCTGTGACAAGACTCAGGGGCGGCTGTGGTAAGGTGACTTGTGAATTAATTAACGGGAAGGTATGAAATACGTTCCTGAGGGCGCCTTCTGATTGGCGGAAAATGCATACCAAGGGCGTAGATGCCGGGTGGCAGTTGCCGAGCGTATCTACCAGCGGCAGGACGGTGCCAGGCCTGGAATCGGGCCAGATGGGTGTGGTCGAGATGTGGGTAGTTGGGCTAGCGGACCAGGTGGACCGGATAACCTCAGACAGTGGACGACCGAAGGGCGGATTGTTCGGAAGGTGTATGGGCGAAGGGGTCTGAAGAAGGTTGAGTTTCTTAGAGGACGGATGAGGCGCCAGGGTTGGACGTGGAGCTGCCAAGGAAGTGTTAACGCCAGCGGTCAAGTGAGCTTAGATGGATGGCCATCCGGCCGATCCGGCTGGGTTTGGTGTACCGACTGGGCCGGTACACAAAAGAGCATCCGATCGGAGTTAACTAGGCCACTTCAGGTAAGACACATAACTATCCAGCCGGGCTATTTGGGGTAGGTTACACAAAAGGGTGTATTGGATATATGGATAAAAATCAGTATACGTTTCGCTTTCGTAGACACAAGTCGCTTTCATTGGATCACAGCAGAGGGCTAACAAGGTCCCGTCTTGCTGCTATTGGTTTGCCCGGGGAAGGTTAAAGTAACCCACCGGAAGTCCCCTGACCGGGAGTCGCTGCGTCGCGTATACTCACCTCAAGTCGCCCGTGTTTTGAACACGGTTATATCTAGTATTGGAAAGTGTGGTAACGTTTTGGCCTACTGTGGAAGATTGTGGAGTTACATTTGGATTCCCCTTTACGTACACGTTTGGATTTACCCCTTTATTGTCATTGGTTTAGCTGGCCGATCGATTATTCTCGGTCCAGCCCCCGCAGTATACAAACTTCAAGTATATTGCCAATCGAGCTCCCCGGTGAAGATTTCCGCCCAGGAGCTACCCCTAGTCCTAACCCTCGTCTCCTTATTCGACGGACTTTTCACTTTTCGCCCTAGGGTCTATCAAGAGAGCGCAACCGCCAGTGCTGACGGGTACACAAGGTGAGCTTTTCGAACATGGATCATCCAAGTCGTCACGACCAAGGTGATGGAAGTGACCGATCCAGCCGGCCGGATGCCGGATCGGATCATGACTCGGATGGACGGAGTACCCCCTCCAACAGTCAGTCATCTGGCCCCCCCGTGGGTGTTCGCGTCTCAGGAAGAATTTCTGAGAGCGACTACACCACAATTTCATCCTCTCGATAACTGATTGTTTTGCTCTCGTATTCCGCGACAGCGAACAATTGACTTTTACAATGAGCCCAGATTTAATCCACGTGTTCCCATTGTGTGTGTGTGTTTTCCTTCGAATATGGTGCGGTTCCGCAGTTGCCACATCCACGCATGAGCAATGCTGCATATCCCCCACCAAACTCGTTGAAATTGGTCTTGGTACGTATGCGGGTTCATACCGCACCTAGTCATCATTGCCTGGTCTAAGAATCTTGTGTCCTCAGGCGCTTGTCGCTTCACTATGGCGGCTTGATAATGTCGCACCGCTGCGTTCTGGATCGTTGATCCCGTCCATGTTAGTATGAGGCGTCTCCAGAAGATATGTGCCCGGGTACAACTCCACATGATGTGTTCTACGTCTGTCTTGTTGCTGTGACCCATATCATCTAGTATACACAGGTGAGTAACTGTATTTGTAGCATAGAAAGTGTTTAGTTGTAATGTTGCCATACGATATATAACTCACACTTGGTAGTCCGACGGAATGTGGCCGTGCTGCGAAACCTGTTTAGGGGATTGGTCTTGGATTTGATACCACCACTGATCTTGTGCTTGTTTGCGTTCCCATTTAGCTATCATAGGCGATAAAGCTTTGGTCATTGCGTGAAAGTACAGTTGTTTAGTATACTTTCGCAATGACGCTGGTATTCGCCAGATAGAACGTAATCCTTCGTCCAATGTCCATGGGAAGTCATGCAATACGGGATGAGGCTTACACACAACATATTTGTTGTGTTGCGATATCCACTCGACTACATCTGGGTCGGTTGAGGAACAGATCCTCCAGAAAATTCCGTCCTCTTAATGCCGAATTCTCGTTTTGTGAGCCGCCACCTTGTTTGTGCCCTCAACAAGTCCATGTTTCAGTTTCGACCAATAGAAATCTGTGAAGATCGAGGGGCAATGAAATAACGTGAAAGGTGGCGGCCGCCCTATGTGATGTCCAACCTCGATTCGGGGTGAGGCTAGAATAACAGCGTTTAACCACCTTTTTAACTTGGCGAACGTATTTGAAGGTTGGTCTGATTGTGGCACCTGCCAAGTGTACACAATGTTAGAAATCCGTCGTATTCTCAAATTAGCAATGGATCCTATAGAATTTCCTAGGTTACAAAGTTTGCATACGCTCATCCCTTATCCACGGATTATCCGACCACCGGAAATAACCCCAGAAAACCTCCATTTGGGACGTTAAAAATCCGTGATGAGGGACATTAGTGACATCCAGAGTAATGGACAGGACTTGACCGGGGAGCATTCCACGGGACGGGCTGTATCCTTGGGGACTTGATATTTTCACAAGTATGGGCAAGTTGGACTTCGTGAATGTCTCCAACAAACTCGCTTGGTCTGGACTCGGGCCCGCCCATTGACCCAATTCCACCTCCAGTGAAACCGGTATTCTGTTGATAGCATAGTATCCCATCAGGTTATCTTGCCGTCTGACTCGTGGCGTGATTCTACATTCCGAATTATGTGGTAGTAAACCTTTTAATCAAGCCAAGCGGCTTTATAGTTATCCGCCACTGCAAGTAGCCACCTGTGTGCATCCTTCATACGCTGATCACGTATAGCTATCGGTAATGCTATTAAGCCGATGCCTCCCGCTTGTTTTGGTGTGTACATCAATGGAGGAGGAATTTTATGCCTCACCATGGTGTCATCTTTAGTCGTCTTAGTCCATATAAAGCTCTTTTGAATCTTGATGAGCCGCTTCATAATGTCCGTATGTGGATCAAAAACCTTAGCTGTAAATAAAATAGCAGGAACAACAATCGAATAAAACAATGTGGCTCTCTCAATGATCGAGATACCGCATTTTGACGCAGTTTCCATTCGCCTCTTAATACTCCTGATGCGCAAAGCCCAATTCTTCTCCAATAGATTGACATGTCCAACTTCATAACCAAGGTATTGAACGGTTGCGCCGGGCTCTATGGTTGGTATTCCATGTCATTCTGATAAGGTTATGGATGGGTCGAGGAATAAAAAATTACTTTTGTTGGTCTGGATTTTCATCCCCGAAAGCCTACCGAATTTGTGAGCCAACTCAAGCGCTGGTAATATTTGACTTGCCTGACTCAGAAAAACAGTCGAGTCGTCAACAAAAGCAGAGAATTTGTGAGGCTCGCCGTCTTGTCGTGTTGTCGGGTTAATTCGTTGTATCTCGGTGACTGTAGTATAGCTAGCGCTAGCGGTTCCACCGCAATAATGAATAATATAGGCGCTAGTGGACAGCCTTGTCGAATACCGGATATGACGTTTACTGGACTGGACTTCGCCTGATTGACTAGAAATGCAGGAGTTGTTCCACAGTGTAAATTAATCATTAGTTGAACAAATCGCCTTGAAAAAACAAACAAGGTAAGATTAGCAAACCGGTAATCTCGATATAAGGCATCATAAGCCTTAGCAAAATCGAGAAATAAAATACCTGCCCCTTCCCCAATTCCACCGGTCCGAATATGAGAATTGTTCTTGAGTGTTGCCATCATAATCGTGACTGCTTTGTCCATTTTTCGGCCTAATACGAAACCTTGTTGTGTCCCACCAATCAGTGTTCCCAGAAATGTTTGTAGTCTCGTCGCCAATATTTTAGCCAAAATCTTGTAGCTAGTCTGCAGCAAGGATATAGGACGATAGTCTAAAGCATCCGATGAGCCGCCTTTCTTGCGCAGCGGTATTAACAGCGCCCGAAGAAATGATGGTGGAGGTGATTCTTTTTGTAAAATCCGATGCTAGTTCCGTCAAAGGATCAACCAACACGTCTTGAAAGTCTTTGTAGAAGTCATTGCTAATTCCATCTTGACCCGAAGCTTTCCTCCCATCTAAACTTTTAATCGCTCTAATTACCTCATCTCCGTCTATTTCCGCCATGAGATAAAGATTATTTTGTGAGGAAACCATTCGCTCCGAAGGAATATACACAAAATGCACTAAATCCTTTGACTTTGATGTTACCGCGTGCTTCTGTCCAAGAATTAGACTACATGTAAGAGCAAAACGATCAGGTATAGAAGTATTCACATCAAAAGTGAGACCATGTGCCGATATGATATTGGAGACCGTTTAGTCCCTTTCCCATATCGCCGTTCTGCGAAATAACCAACGAAGATCTTGTATCGATCTATGAAGGACATTACCTTGCTTTACTAGATGATTTTTAATTGCAAACTGGATCGTCTGCAGTCGCTGTTTTCTGGTTTGAGTTCAGGGGAGTATCTTCTTCTTTAATGTCGACCTCATACTCCCCCAATCCGAGTCGACCATCGCATCCTTCCATCTTCAGCAGCACTGGGGGCGATATGCCTTCCCCCAATGCACCTGACACAACGTCCTCAACAAATTTGACAGTTTTTGGTTTTTCGCCCAAATTTGATAGGTTTTGGTTTTTCGCCACTAGGGACTCGCGGAGATATCTAGGCCACTAAGAGATCCGGGCACGCGCACCATTGTGGTGTAGTCGCTCTCAGAAATTCCTTCCGAGATGCGAACACCCACGGGGGCCCAGATGACTGACTTTCGGAGTGGGTACTCCGTCCATCCAGGTCTTAGTCCGAGCCAGCATCAAACCGGTCACTTCCATCACCTTGGCTGCGACGACTGGGATGATACATCTTGTGTAAAGTTCACCTTGTGTACCCGTCAGCACTGGCGGTTACACTTTTTTGGCGGACTCTAGGGCGAAAAGTAAATTAATAGGTGGACGAGGGTTAGGAATAAGATTGATCCTGGGCGGAAATCTTCACCGGGGAGCGGACTGGCGTTATACTTGAGTTTTGTATACCGCATAGGCGGGGCCGAGAGTAATCGATCGGCCAGCTTAACCAAAGATAATAAAGGGGTTACTCCAATCTTGTCGAAAATCCAAACAATATTCGACGATCTTCCACAGTAAGGAAAAACATCACCACACTTTCCAATAAGACTAAACCGTGTTCCAAACACGGGCGACTTGAGCGAGTATAAGTGTGAGCGACTCCCAGTCAGGGGACTTCCGGTGGGATCCTTTCAACCTTCCCCGGGCAAACCAATAACAACTAGAGGGGACCTTGTTAACCCTCTGTTGTGAACGAACGACGACTTGTGTCTTAGAAAGCGAAAGGTATACTGATTTTTATCCCTAGATAAATCTTTCGTGTAGCCTACGCAAAATAACCTAACCAGCTTGACACGGATGGTTATGTGCCTTACCTGAAATAGCATGACCAGCTCAACCTGGACGTGTTGTGAACTGTACACCAAATAGCGTGACCAGCCTGGATGGTCATCAACCACGGCCTGGACGGTACCTGGCCGCCGACTCCGATTCCCTCTTTATGGCCGCTCACCCATCGCCGGTGTTTCATCCGGCTACTACAGGGACACAACTTTCCCTGGAGTCCCTTATCTATCCGTCTCTTGATCAGTCCGCCCCTTGACCACCTGTTGCCACCATCAACGGCCATCCAGCCTCACTTGATCGAGCTGGTCAGCTTCTGGTTGGCCTGACCCACAACATCTGGATTACTTCTTTTAGCGGGTTTCCATGCCCATTTACTGGTTTGGTGCTCGCAAGTTTTCTTGTACACCTCCGGCAGCCGTCATCCTGCGTCCACCCTCTTGACCATCAATTTAAACCAATCAAAAACAGCCTCGGCCAGGTGTATATCACACCCGGCCGTTAACTCATTCGGGAGCCACTTCACCACACCTTCAACTAATGATGTAACATTTGACTTGACCTTGTTTAAGGCATAGCAATCAACTTCTTGCATAAATAAATATTCAGCTTTCAGTTGCTTTTTTTCAAGAAGATAACGCAAAGAAGAAAATCATAGATATAACCTTTTAGCTTCTTACGCGATCGGGTTCGTCGAAGTAGTTTCGCAACTGACCTTGTAATTATCCTTTTCAGGTTTACCCGTTTCTAAGTATGAATAAAAATGCAACACACTAGTCAGACGATAACTTCAACTTCTAATATCAACACCGCTACGACCTTTGCTTCCCTCGATCCCGTGATTGATTGGCTTCGTTGGTGTCGTATGCAAATAGACACTTCTTTAAATTGGCTGACACAGTGTGGGGTACAAATAGGGAATCTAGGGCTGGATATGACTTCCCCAAAATCACACCCTCGAACAACAAGCAAAGGGTTCCTGGGAAAAGGGTCACACATATAGCGTGGGTGTGCAGAAGGGCTGAAGCATGCTGGCTACGGATGGTACAGAGCTGGACTGGACAATGGAATGAAGAAAAAAATTATCGCAACCCGAAAGGCGCCGGATTTCTCGCCACTGATGAAGGAGCATCACAAAGGCGGTTGGGTCACAAGTTTAAGGTATGCAAATAAAAATAAAGAGAATATGGTGGGCGATGTATTCAATATGAATTATGTGGTTATGGCAACTCAAAAATGATGCGGTGCACTCAAGGAAGCACCTGGAGGCTTAGCAGCATCTTTAATGAGACCATATGGACAAACGTTATTGCTCGAGTTTGAGCGATTGCAGAACTGAAAAAAGTCCGATGACACGATAAATAGGTTTCGACCCCAAAGATGCTTGAGGAAATAAGTAACAAGACCCAAAATTGGCGCACAATAACTCACAGTATCCCAAATAATATAGGCAAGCCCCTCTTCACCCAGTATTTGCCTTCACAAAAGTACACTAACGAAAACGGGATTTTTTTCCAAGTTTACTTATTTTGATAATGCTGGTGTCGTGGGCTTCATCAACAGATCATATGATCAGTTGCTACATCAAATTTATATAGCACCCATTCTTTTGCATCGCTTTACTTTAGATATGCCTGAAAAGAATGCATCTCACTATGCGTTATGATTACATCCCGGAATTCGGGCGGATATGACTTTTCCAAAACGTAAAACTTATTAAAAGTGACGACGTCCCAGACATCACACAAAATGTGATGGCCATTATAGGCTTTCCTTGATCGCGGTGCACCTTTATTCATATCAAGTCTCTACCCATAGTTGCGGTACGTGAGAGTATTTAAGATACTTTATTAATTCAAATTGTAAACCAATTGGAACAACTTGTTAGTCAACCGTAAAATGCATGTCAAAGGCGGCACCTAAACACCATTTAAAATAGTATTTGAAAACTAAAAAAACTGTCAAAATTGCTGTGGTCGCCTATGACAAGAACTCGTAAAAAGTCAAAGTGGTCTACCCAAAATTATGAATAAGATATCCAAACATGTTAAAAACACTAACCTTTTTTATGCGTGACGTGGGATTCGAAGTGTGTACCAAGTTAATCCACACGCAAAAGCACTGTCCGACCATAGGCAAACTTTGGTTGCCTCCACGTGTCACTGTTGAACGTTAAGCTCAGCAAGACTGAGCCTAAAGTTTTTTTAGCTTCTTGGCGCGATATTTCCCACGTAATCAATCCACGTTAGATCTTTCTACACTAATCCGAACGTAGCCACTACGTTCACTCAATCTAACTACTAACCGAACGAAAGGAATGCGTGCACAGCAACAGTAGGAGTTTGTATGGGAAAGTCCTTCTCGAAGATCCCCTGAGAAAATGTAAAAGTGAATAGTAGTAAAATGTAGTTCTAATTAGTCTTAACTATTAGCTACTATAAACATGTGCATTCTAGAATGTAATCTAGGCTCAGACTTAGTGGGTGTGGTACTGTCTCGTATCACATACAATTGATCTTGGTCGATACTTGGGGAATGGATATCTGGTGCTGGAAGATATTCGAAGACGCACTGTGAACTTATACGTAGGCTGATACCGTCTTCCCGAGTTGAGTATGATCTTGCCTCATATTCTGCTACTGCTGCGACTTGGGTTCTGCATTTGTTCCATATTGTCTCGAGATGGTCAAACGCATCTCTCAATATGCCCTGAAAAATCTTTTGATTCCGAAGCTGCCATAGCCACGCAACACCGATTCCGCACAGGCCATTCCACAATCCCTGAAATACCGCTGTATAGGTATCGTCGTACCACCCATGTTTATGCATCATTGCCTCCTTTATTCGTGATCCTATTGGGGGCGCCGTACGGGACACTACCGCTGTTTCGAAAAGAGATAACTCCGTATCTGATAGCATAACTCCTCGCCATTGCTGGATTAGCCGCCTCCAGAAAGCTTTCGCTCGTTTGCATTCCCATAGGATGTGACTGATATCCGTCCCAGTGGATGTGCAGGTATGATCCAGTTCACAACGTCGATCGGAGGTCGTCCGAATATGATATGTATTTAACTGCATAGTTACCGCCCTGAATTGCACCCAAACCTGATTTGGTTAGCATATTGTCATGGTCCCATACCTTATTCAACTCCACATCTTGTAAGCCAGTCCACCAGGAACTCGTCGTGCATCTGGTCTTCCACTTCTCTAGCACCTTTGGTAATTGTGGTGCTATCCCGTGAAAATACAGTTTCCGGAAAACTCGTCGTAATTTCTGCCATATCTTACGAATCGGCGTCTTATCTTCTACCGACCATCCTATCAGGTGCAGATCCGGATGGGGTTGCAATACTACGCATTCGTCCTGAATTGAGGAATATTTAGCTGTGTCCCGAAGTGTACTCGATGTCACCCTCCAGATTATGCCATCCGCTTGTTGTGATAATGTGCATGAATCGTCGCTATTCGTCGCCACTCCCCTGACTTTTCCGGGAGAAATTAGTGTCCACTCAAAAGAATCTAAACAGGCCGGTCCTCTATCCAGTTGTATTGGTGCCCTGTCTCCAATCTTTTGACCAATTTTCACTCTCGGTGAAGCTAGAATTATGGCACATAGCCATCTTCCAATTTTGGCGCACGTATGTGATTTATCATCTACTCCCTTAACCTGCCACATAAACGTTGTTCTCGTGAGTCTGACTATACCTAAATCTCTGGTAGACATAATTGGGATGCGCTCATATTTCCGTGGAACAAGTACTGTCGCTTGCGCTTCTTGTATCGACGGATTCGAGCTCCACCTGTATGTTCCCCAGAAAGGAAGCATGGAGCCTGGAAGCAAGTCGTGATAAGGATACTCATCAATGGCAATCGTGATACTGAATACATCTGAGTGACATAATCCTTGACTTTTCACTGCCAGGCTATTTTCCATGTTGCGTATCACCTTCGGTAAGATCGTTTTAGTATACCGCTGCAACTGTTCATTCTGGTCCGAGTCCGGTCCAAGCCATTCCATTATTGTTCGTCCAACAGTCCGGGTTTTGGTTCCTCTTACTGGCTTCCCTGCTTGACACACTTTATATCCAGTCATCGGTGAGATCCATGGCCCTGCTGAATAATCGGAGCCAATCCCGTGTAGGTCTAACCACGCTTGTTGATAGCTGTCTCTCGCAGCTATCAACCATTGATGAGCCAATTTAATCTTTGGACCTGTAAAGCCACCGGTATCGATATTAAACCTACTCCTCCCGCAGCGTGCGGTAAGAGAAAGGTCGGTGAGATCTTATGGCGTTCGTTCTCGCCAATGGTGCTGTTTCTCCATATAAATGCTTTCTGGATATGGACTAATTCTTGTAATACTTCCCCGGGCGGATCAAACACCCGGGCTGTAAATAACAAAGACGGAATTGAACTCTCTCCATAAAGGCCGTACCACATTCTGTTGCTGTTGCTAAACGTCTTTTGATCCCTTAAATTCGTAGTGCCTAGTTTACACTGCGTAAATTCGCCCATCCAAAATGATAACCTAAATATCGAATGGTTTCTCCTTCCGGTATTACCGGTAAGGTGTACCACTTTTTTGGTACAAATTCCGAATTTAGGAAGAGAAAATGACTTTTGGCTGGTTGGATATGCAGACCTGAGAGGTCTCCGAATCTCCGCACAATTTCTAGAGCTACGGGTGCTTGCTCCGCATGTCGGACAAATATCGTCGAGTCATCCACAAATGCTGAGAATCGATGTTGTACCGAGCTATCACATTTTAGAGGGCTTACCCCTGTTAACTTTTGTTCCTGTAATAACGCCAAGGCCAGTGGCTCCACTGCTATGATGAATAGTAGGGGTGCTAACGGACAACCCTGGCGGATGCCTGATCTCACTTCTAAGGGCGTCGAAAAGCTATTATTTTCCATGAATTCCGCTGTTGTCCCAGCATGAATTCTGTTCAATAAAACAATCAGAGAACCCGAATAAGCTGAGTACGGTATATAGGAATTTCCGGTCCACCGTATCGTAAGCTTTGCTGAAGTCGAGAGCCGCTGATTCCTTACGCAAATCTTTATATGTCTCAAAAGTCGCCTGCATCATTATTACAGCATTATCCATTCTTCTACCGGCAACGAACCCTTGTTGGGTGTCTCCAATGAGCTGTCCGAGGAAAGACCGAAGTCGACGGGCCATTATTTTGGCAAATAGTTTATATCCTGTTGTTAAGAGCGAGATTGGCCGATAGTCAAGAGCGTCACTGGAGTCGCATTTTTTTCTAAGCGGTATGACTACCGCCTTCAAGAACGACTTAGGTGGGTTTGCTCCAGCTAGTATCTCATTAAAAATTCGCGTTAAGGGTCCGATGAGAACGTCCGCGAAATCTTTATAGAAATCGTTTCTCAATCCGTCATGTTCGGCTGCTTTTCTACGAGCTATACCCCTGATTGCCCATGTGACATCTTTCTCGAGAATGTCTTCCATTAACATCATGTTTTGTGTCGCAGTTACCATTCTATCACTTGGTACTTTCAAAAATTGACACACGTCACTCATCAATCGGGAGGTTTTGACGACCCGGTGACTACAGCTTAGGATATTTCTCCAAGTGGCTGCGAAACGATCTGGAATGGAGAGTGAGGTCTCGAAGGCCGGACCCGATGTCGCTTGTATTCTAGTCACTGTCTGATTACGTTCCCAAATGGATGTTCGTTTAAATAACCACCGAACATCTGCTGCAGATCTGTGTAAACGTAGTCCCCTGCGGAAGGACCGTTCTTTACCCATGTCGTCCGCTAAGGCCTGAACAATGTGTTTGCGAAGAGTCGCATTATCCCGAGCTGCTCGCTGCAAATGCCGCACCCGTTTGCGTCTTCGTCTCGCTACCTTCCGTCTGACTTTGTATATGATGTTTCGACACTCATCGATGGAATTATCCCACGTTAGAGTGGAGATTTGAAGTGACAGGGTCTGCATTAACCGTTCCAGTAACATTTTTCGAGTTTTATCCTCCCGAGAACCCGGGAAAGGGTAAGGCATTCGTCTGTTTGACATCTGTAATCTAGAAACACTTGGGTCTTTTAGGCATAGATAAAGTTGGTTATGGTCAGAAAATACTGACGGAGCTTCCACAGCTACCCAAACCACCCAAGTTTTCCTGTGATCCGACACGTAAAATCGGTCTATACGACTCGCTTGATTACCTCGCCAATAGGTAAAGTGATCTGTTGGATTCAGCTGTAATTCATCCAAAACAGGTGTCATGAGAAGGCGCGCGTCCCATAAGTGCCAGGATGCAATCAGTCTCGAGAGAGCACCACTCTCTGGTCGATTCGATCGGTTTCCCCCCAATCGATCTAATATTGGAGTGTCTACACAATTAAAATCACCGCCAAATATGCAGTTCGTGGGTTTACTGGGAAACATTTTTTTTGATGTCGCCGAAAAAAGATTCTCTGCCGGCTGCATCACCAGAAGG
>MIQA02002597.1:0-27306 GCA_001887855.2 Sclerospora graminicola | reverse complement strand
TCCTACTCAATTGCACGCTTCCTCACTGCAATTTAACAGTGTAAGCCGCGTAACAGTTGCCCTGTTACACTAGGTGCATGCGTGTGTCGCGTCGCCCGATGAACTGCGAAATCAATATCGGGGCGCGTGCACCGTGATATCCACAAAAGGCTCCCAACGAGAGATTGAAAGTCTTTAATAGTTGGGGTTTTCCCGTCAAATTTCATCGGTAATTTCAAACTCATATGTTTAAACTTCTTCCAGAACCGGAGTTTTCACAGCGTTTGCATCTTGTAAGCCATGCCTTTCCAACATTTCCTCGATCGTACTTTGCTGATCGATATAGTATTCAATGTCGGGACCTCCTTCTATCCGCATGCCCAAAAATTTCTCAACGTTTCCGAGATCCTTGAGTTTCAAAACGTTCAATTTCTTGAAAAATGCATCCACTAGGCTTTGATGCGTTGCGGTGACCAGCAGGTCATCAACATACACACCCACCAGAATTGTTCCTTGTTCAGTGAGCCGCACAAAAATGTATGCATTGCTTGAACTCCAGATCAACCAGCTTTATCCGTAAAAAGTTCGTTCCAAAGCCGACCGGCTTGTTTCAAGCCATACAAATTCCTCTCCAACTTAAGAACCAACTCTTTCGCGCTTTCCACTCCTAGTTCTTCAAATTTATCATCCGTGATCTCAATACCTTTCGGTATCTGTAGGTGGATCTCGCACTCTCCTTCAGTCGGCGCCTTTGGATACGCGCTGGGCACATCACCGTGACGCGCCGGTACCCCACCAAATTTTCGCCAGAATTAAGATAATCTTCACATTATTTAATTCCATGACTGTCGAAAAAGTCACAAAATAATCTTCACCGAAAACTTGCTTGTCCCCACGGGCAACCAGACGCGCTTTATACCTCTTGACCCTGCCGTCTGCCTTTAGTTTGGTCTTGTAGACCCATTTGGTCGGCAGAGGCTTCTTTTCTGGGTTGCGCCTGATAATCTTCCAGGTCCCGAGCTCTTCCAGAGATTTTAACTCGTCCTGTTCCGCGGTCCTCCACTTCTCTGACTGTGGTCCACTATGGTCCTCGAAATAGTTTGCAGGATCTGCAATCTTCGTCGTCGGTTCATCAGTTTCGTTAGATGTATCCACCACTGCGAAAGCGACTAATAAGTTTCCACTTCCATTCTCATCACTTGGTGCCACTTCGTTTGCTTTCAACCGATTGAAATCACCATCAGCGTCACTTCCTTTTTCTTCATTCATCGCTACGGCCTTGGGAGTCTTTCTTCTTGCTCTGCCCGACTTTCTTGGAGGAACATGCTTCTTGGTTTCTTGTTGTTTTCTACCGCGAGTTACGTGTTCTTCGCGATTCACTTGGGTAGTTTGACTTCTTGTTTCCTCAACATTTTCTTCGCGTGAATTGGTTGCTGGAGGAAGTTCATCTGTTTCGCCCTGCAGTAATCTTGCCACCTTCTGGTTTGCGTTCTCATTTAATGTCTCAATCTGAGTGACATGTCGGATGGGGTAGTGACCACCCGGTCCTTTAACAGTAGGACTTTGAAACCTTTGGTTTCGTCGTTTCTTCCAAGAATAAGTACCCGCTCGGTATGTTTAGCCAGCGATTTTTTTCGCGGGTCTCTCCATACCATACACGGAGACCCAAAAACCACAATATCACTCACAGTGGTCGGCTTTCCAGTCAGCATTAGAATTGGAGGTGCCCCTCCCGGATTCGACCGAGTGGGACTGCGGTTAAGTATATACGTCGCATACTCAACCGCTTCCGTCCAAAACATCAGGGGCACCCCTGATCCAAAAATCATGCACCGAACCATATTAAATATGGTTCGGTTCATGCGTTCTGCCTTGCCGTTAGATGCCAGGGTACCCGCTTCAGTGATTTGCCGGCGTACCCCGTTCGTTTACAAAATCACCGTTCTGAATTCTCCACCACTGTCTGTACGTAAGACGTGAATCAGGCAATCAAACTCTTTCTCGAACCAACAGAGAAAATGTACAAACATCTTTGCCGCACGGTCAAAAGATCGTGCAGCAAAAATCCGTACGTAGTTCGAGTAGTGATCTACAAAACCCACTAGGTATCGGTTGCCGCGTCGATCTCGTGGGGTGATGGGACCTTTCAGGTCGCTGCATATCACCCCGCCAACTCTGTCGATTGGCGAGTTTTTGCCAGAGTTTTTCTTCGGTTGCCGGGATCTTTGCCCTTTACCTTCAGCACAGGTTAGGCAATTCGGTCGGGCATAATCTGTAATCCTGATACCCGACCTTGGATCCTTGGCAAGCTTTTCGACCGCGTCATACGCAAGGTGCCCGAGTCGGGCGTAGAATTGATGTAGCGTCCCTTCTTGTGCATCATCTGTTGCCTCATTAGATGCCACATTCATTATCATGTTCGAAAAACTTTGCGACAAATTTGTCTCTATGTGAGCGTACAGCCTCGCTACAAATACAGATCCACACACTTCAATAGGGAACAAAACTTTGGTTTTAAAAACCAATTCCATTAATCTTCCGTTATCTTTTAACACGCATCTTTTCTGTCGTAAACAACCAAGAGAAATGAGATTCTTGGCAAACTTGGGAGCGAAAAATATCTCCGATTGCGTGATCGTAGTGTTCGTGCGCGCGTTTGCTCTCCTTTGCAAAGTGACCTTGCCCACTTTTGTTACCTGCAGTCTTCACCGTCAGGATGCGTCAGTGCATCTGCGTCAGTACATTTTCTTGCGTCTTCCAGTAGTCTTTCGTCTGAGACTAGGTGCCTGCTGGCACCGCTGTCGACAATCCACAGGTTTTCATCACTTTCTAGCGTGCTATCGAAATTTCCACTTGTACTGCGATTTCCTCCGCTTGTAGCGAGCGCAAAGCGTTGTTCAGACATCCGATTCCCGCCACGTCCTTTGCGGTCATTTCCTTTAAAATTTCGACGATGCCCTTGTCTCGGACAGTCCTTCCTTATGTGCCCTTCGCTTCCACAAGTGTAACAAACCCTCTTGTGCCCGTCATCGCTTACAGCATTAGCGACAATTCTCCCAGGTTTCTTAAATTTTTGTGCATCTTCATCGACTTCCTGCGCCCACGTCACAAGTTCTTGTGCGTGTTGAATGTAGTCCTGCCTTTGTGGGTTGTACCGCACCAACAGAGCAAGATTGAGCCTTGGAGCAGCATATTTAACGATATTCTCCACAATTAATCGCTCGCTTGACTCACTCTCTTTTGCTAAAGTCACCAGGTACAGAAAATGTTCTGTCCATGACCTTCTTGGGTCCTTCTCGGCTGCAAAAAGAGCAGCGGCTTGATGATGCGTAATGTGGACTTTAAATGCCGTCAACAACTACTCCAAAACCAGGTAAAGCGTTGGATTTATTTGCCACCAGGTTCCAATGCTGGCCTGAAAGTAGCTCAAAGCCACCCCATCCAAATATTCACCAAGCTTGTAAACTTTTAACGGCTCAATTCAAGCGAAACCGCACGAAAGTTCCGCAATTTCCACAGCTTCGATGAACAGGTAGGCCCACTGCCTGAACCCTGAACCGAGCCCGGGGTAAATTTCACAACTCGAGAAGTTTCGAATCGTCAGCTTGGGTATCTTTGTGCCCCCCACCATCTCCGTTGGATGACCGAACACATTTACTTGGGGGCCATACCTGCTGCCATACCCTCCGGGCCCATTCCTGGCGGCTGCACTGGTGCACCTTCTCCTGCACCACCACGCATAGCCTCGCGTGCAGCAGCATCTTCGGCGCTCAGATCGTTGAGTATCATCTTCATTCCAAACAGGCCATGATTTTTCAGCGTGTCTCGAAAAAACGCTGGCGTACTCTGAACTTTATTTGAGCCCGGAGACGTGCTCGGAGCCGATCCAGTTGATCTAGCCTCCTCGACGGCCTCAAGCCGTCTATCGATTCGCTTTAGGTATTCCAATACCAATTCCCTCTCTGGACCCGGCTTCTCAGCCTTCTCTTCCTCCATAGTCCACAAGAAGTAACTTAGAAAAGCGAAAAAAAACTTATTACGTCAATCGAAAAACCAAACGTAAACTTTCGTCACGAAAATAAACAACCAGCTTATCCATCGTGAAAACTAAAACACTTGACTGCCGATGTAGTCGTAACCACTCCACTTATCCACGAGAAATGCGAAAGTGCGAGAACTTTTAAAAATCGAGAAAATAAATTCGAAAACACCTAGTTAAAGCCCATAAACCTTGGGCTCATAACCTGTAGCAAATAGCGTAGCACACTTGTCGCTCCTACGAGCGCGGACGTAACTTAGGCCGGTCAGAGCTGATAAGTAATCCAATGCGTGCTTCACGTCTGTAGCCGGTCAGAGCTATCAGACGGTGCCAATCGAGGTTGGTGACTTGTCGGTTCAAGTCGGAGGTCTCTCGCGTAAGAGCCTCAACTACGGTGTGTGTTTTACTGTCTCTCTTTAAGTGTAAAAGGAAAAGTGTATTATTATAAAATGTTACTAAAATAAATCAGTCCTGACCTTTTTTGTAACCTAAATGTTATGTAATGGTGTCCTGTCGTAATTATCGTAAAAAAGCCGGAAATTCATCTTTCACATACTTCATCAAATGGGTAAAAAAATCCAACATGGTGTTTACTACAGAGGTCGGTTGAATATGAGCGTGCATTAGCATTTGGGCGACTATCATTTGTAAATTTCCTATGCCGTAGCGAGCAGACGCAATCATCTTGCAGCATAAGAATTTTACCAAGAGCTCGCAGCCTCAATTACTAAACCGCAGATTGAGCAATTAGCTCAGTCTATAAGTAGTATAATCTTTATATTATTCAGCCACCCTCGCAGTTTTTTCACCTCAAACTTTGAGTAGCTTCCCACGCCATCTCCACCTCGTGTAGACGGATGTAAGTAAACCCTATCACAGTGGAGGAGATAATACGCCTTCTGACGAAGTCCTTCCTTGGCCAGCAATGTACAACACGCTAACCCAAACAGCCCGCAGCCCAACCCGCAAACCGCGGGCTGGACTGCGGGTCGACATCAACCCGCACCAAACCCCGCGGGTTTGAGACTAGGTACACACCCATGTACCATAACGTAGGTTCAACGTACCGTAAATAATGAAGTGATAAGAAGAGCAGCTATATTTAAGGCGGGGGTTTCCTGCAACTCGACTCGATCCCGCTAATGTCAATGGTTTTGAAGATTCTCTTGCTGAATTAGAAGAGGAAACTTGATACAGGTCAAGAAAGCTTAGCTAATGCATAACCATTATATTTTTTGAACAATTTTCAACTAATTCTTTCTTCTTGCTTTTAGCAGTTGAACAACATCTAAGACTAACAAATAGGCATAGTTAGGCAGCAGATATACCAAAAAAACCTAAACCAAATAGAAACTATCTTGCTGCAATCTTGCTAATGGACCCAAAATTCCGAGTCAAAAGCTTTGTGGCCATATGAAAAGCTGTTTGACTGTCCTTTAGAGGTTGTACTTCATTACAATAGAAGGTCAAAAGGTACAGGTAAAATGGAAGCATTAAATCCATAAAAAGGAAGACTTAGAGGAAACTTTCGCCGAATAACGTTCCTTAATTGATAACTTGATAGCCCTAGCAGCTCTTAACTTTTGCATTTTTGGTGATTAAACCCAGAAAATTAGCCTGATACAGGTCAATGCAGAGAAGATATTGTCAGCTTTGAGGAGAAATCGTTGCACTCCCTTTTGCTGCAAAGACGGTTAAAGATGACGGTCTTGTTGCTCATTTTTTACGGTACGTTGTATGGTACAGGGGTGTGTACCTAGCAGGGGGGGGGTGTACCCAGTCACGCCCATAATGTAATGCCGACTTTTGCTACGGGTACCCCCTCTATACTACTAGTATGTACTCCCTCCGTCCCAAAGTTATTGTCCGATTGTTGTTTAAACACCGAGATTAAGGTCAAAAATACTGTTTTTTGTTAATTTTTATATGAAAATGTAGAGATTTAAAAGGGCTTCATTTGCTGATATTTTGAGGGCTTACGCGTTCCGCTACCCGAAGTTGTGGTCCGAAAACTACCTCTAAATTTGGAAGTAATTTGACGGAGCACCGGCAGGTAGATGGATTTCGCACCTGCCTCTGCCGATCAAGGAGCTGGTGATGGTGGAAACCAGCTTTGCATTGATACAAATTCTTTTGTTGTAGGACAATTTTTCGATAAATGCGAAGTGATTGAAGATGAGGTACCCCATGGTGCTATTATTCCTATTAGTAAGAAGAATTTGACCGAAGGGCAACGGCGGGCGGTATACGAATATCTGTTAACAAGCTCTGTCGATGGGAGGCTGCGGTATGGTGTTGTAAAAGCCGCTTCAGAAGTATTTGGTGTTAGCACGCGTACAATCAATCGGGTATGGACTCGCGGTAGAGAATCGCTGGCAAATGGTAATGTATTCGCTGATGTGTCATCTCGAATGTTTGGAAAGAAAGGGCGTGCAAGAGTTGATATTGATATTGGAAAATATAAGATGATTGATAGATGTTTGCGAAAGAATATTCGCTCAGCGGCATGTGCTATTAATGTATCCAAATCTACTCTCCATCGTCGCATCACCGAAGGAATCATCAATCGTCATACGAATGCGTTAAAGGCATTTCTTACAGATGAAAATAAAGTTTCCCGGCTAGCTTACGCTTTCAATCGAATTGACGCCTCGACACTTAAGGACGGTGATCCTTGGTTTTACAGCCAATGGAATCGCGTTCATATTGATGAAAAATGGTTTAATTTAACCGAAGAATGTGGGACATTTTATCTCGCCGCTGATGAAGAACCACCCCATCGAACAGGAAAGAGCAAGCGTTTTGTATTAAAAGTAATGTTTCTTGCTGCAGTGGCGCTACCACGCTTTAATCCTGTCAAGAACCAATGGTTTTCAGGAAAAATTGGAATTTTCCCGCTCGTCTATCGTGCTCCTGCGCAGCGCTCATCGAAAAATCGCCCAGCCGGAACAATGGAAACAAAACCAATTCAATCGGTAAACAAAGAGGTCACGAAACGATTCCTGATAGAGTATGTGTTTCCGGCAATTCGGAAACAATGGCCACGACGCCCAGCAAGTAGCTTCGAAACGGGTCCTATCAAAATATTTGTCCAACAAGACAACGCCAGGCCTCACCCCAAGCCCGATGATCCCGACCTGATCCGAGAAGGTGACAAAGACGGATTTCAAATCTGTCTAGTCTATCAACCTCCCAACAGTCCCGATATGAATGTTCTTGATCTTGGCTTTTTTCGAGCAATACAATCGCTGCATCACCAGCAAGCCCCAAACAATATCGATGAGCTCATCGAAGCTGTCGTAAATTCGTTTAATTCAATGGGCTCTAGGAAGCTGAGATATGGTTACAGAAATGCTTGGTAGAGGTGATGAAGTGCGGCGGTGGAAACAATTACAAACTGCCCCATATGGGCAAAGAAAAACTAGCACGAGAGGGTCTTCTACCGGATAACATCACTTGTCCAGCAGCCTTGTACTACAGCGCTCGAAATCGTTTATCCAATCTCAGCAGCCAGCTATCCACAGATGAACTTGTATAAAAAAGACTAGCCCTCGGCATACTTCCCAATTCTTCCAAGAACCATCAATACATATGCGTCAGCTCATTGATCTGTTTTCTCTATTCATTCCACCACTAAATTTGTACGAGTGAGAGAAGAGCGAAGCTTGATCGAGGACGCCCTCCAACTGTGGCGTGAGTTTGCACCTCCCATCGTCAAGGAACTAGATGCCATAAAACCTTCTTAACTCTCGAAGCCACTCGTACGACTTGCGTGTGAGCTCTTGCTGGTTATCCACTCGTCCTTCATCGCTGTTGAATTCAACGACATGTTGCTTCATGCTCAGATAGGTCTGCGCTAGGCTACGTTCTTGTCCGTGCGAGGAAAGGCACGTGTTGGCAGCCAAGTTGTACGACAGTGTCTCGATCGAGTAAATTCACATCGGAGTGAGCTCGTCACCGTTTCTTCTCACCGTCAAGCTGCAGTAGCGAAAGATAATGGCAAATTGATGCTGGACGACGACAATCAGGCCGCGCTGAACTGGTTGTGCGCGCTCAATGTAGAGCAGACTCAAGCAGATCTGAGCGAGCATTACGACGACGCACTGGTAATGCATTTATTGGCAGCCATTTTCCATCTTCATGTTGCCATAGCTCGATATGCACCAAGTGCTCGTTCAAGTGCCAAGAAAATGGCACAAGCGCTGTTGGCTTTGATCAAGACGCGCACTGAGGGAACGAGACTTCTTCACACCCAAACGGCTGCTCATGCCGTTGCTGCTAGCCAAACATTGCCTTTAATCTCTAGGGAATAGTTCCAGTTTTAATCAACTTCGAGCTGATATTCTTCTGCAGTTGAGTTACATTACATCTTACGAAAAAGATTGGACTTTAACTCAACAAAACAGCAAGGACGCAATCGAAGCATACCGTGCGATGGCACAGAGAACCGAAGCTTTGCTTCTCCAGCAACTTTATCAGAAACTCCCGTTCTCGCTCGGTTGTTCTCGGAGTACATTTCTTGCCAAATGCCATTTACAAACTGTCACTTGTTGTCTTGCCCAAGGTCATTACGACGCAGCACTCAAGACAGCTCAAATTGCGATAGAGGAGACAAGAGTCGCTGGAGAAGAACATTTTCGTCAGCGTCTCGAGTTGCAGCGTTTGCAAGCCGCAGTATTCCTTGGTGAACGCGAAATGGATGAACGAGCACTTTTTGTCTTGCGAGACGATGCTCGCGCGACGTCTACGTCATCTTCGATTTCTCATGTTCAAACACTGCACGTTTTAAGCTCGTTACTTCGTCCAAAAGCGCTCGTATCTTCCAATCCGGCTGCTTTAAAAGCAGTTTACGAGCACTTGAGCGAGGCTGAAGACGTGCTGGATGCTTTGTTAGAACATGACGGTTGGGTTGAGTTAGATACTCGTCATTCGTCGGCTTTCCAGCAGGTTCAAAAGAGATTTAACCTATATCAACCGGGGATTCCCGACTTTGTGAACGTTCAAGCTGATTTGGCTCATGTGCTCTTGGAATATCCTCTCATGAATGACGAGAACCCGCTGATGCGTCACGAAAAAGCACTATTATCCATTAAAAAGGGGCTTCGAGCACTGGAACACACCACTCAACAAATCTTTGGAGTCAAAGCTCGCCTTTTACTCATGAAAGGTGACCTTCTTTCAAAGGCTTTGAGCTCAAGAGCTCCACAACTCGTGACGGAAGAACAAATGAGCCAACAGTTTAAAGAGTGCGAGGAAGCATTGACAAGCAGCATCCAGTCATCGATCGAAGGTGAATACGAGCGCCAGATCGTCCGATTGGCGTTAATTGAGCTCGTGAATCTCTTTGGTCAGAAGTTGATGCCAGGCAATGAAGACGCACACGCTCAAGCAGCTTGTCACTATCTCCATCTGGCACTTGAAGTCTAAAAGCACGAATCGGTGCTGTTTGATACGCTTGAGCTCTAGAATGGCACAATCACTGCAGTGGAAAAGCTACCGGCTTCAGTATGTGCTGCGATCAATGCCCAATCTCAAGAAAACGTCCCTGAACCATCACCATCGATCAATGCATCCCCTGACGTCGTCACAATCGTAAACTTCTTTTTGCGCTTGCTTCGCTCGCAACACATTCTTCCCATCAGCACCACAGCCCTTCAAGACACGTGTTTACTTCTTCATTCCTTCTTGATACAACATCACTCGACGTACTCTCGTCTGGCTTGCTTGACACAATTGCCTCCTGTTTCAACCTCCAACCCTGAGATCCAAGCTGACCTGATATCTGCTCTTTGGGGGCAGGACCTCGCTCCATCAATCGCTCGTGAGACCACGCATCCTACCACTCTGACGCTTTATTTCACGCTCGGTCCGACAAAAGTGTTCAATGCTGAAGCTTTAACCCGTGCGAGTGACGCTGCTGCGCTTGCCCGGATGGAAAAATTCACGTCCACTCCTTTGCTAAGCAAGCGCTGCCATATTGAGCGGCAATCCGTGCAATACTTGAAGACAAATTTGAGCAATTTACGGATCCAGAAAGATGAAGAATCCCTTGGGATTGATCGGTCTATCTTTCTCTTGATTCAAAGTACTGCCAAGCTGGATGATTTGGTCTCCCCATTTTTTCTCGTCTCCTTCTAGACTCTTGGCCTCTTTAAATAAACTAATAAAAATAAGACAATAAAAATGGGACGCTTAAAAAATGTGAATCGGACAATAACTTTGGGACGGAGGGAGTAGTACCGTAATTAGTCTGTAGACTAATTTTGAACCTACATTAAATAGTCTGTGCCAGACTATTAATGAGCACAGACTATTCGGAAATAGTCTGTGATAGACTAATTTATAAATTGTAATTTATAAGTTGGTAATTATGGTTCCGAAGTAATCCAGGCCAGAGCTTCTGCTCTTTCCTCTAAATCTGCTTTTTATGTAGTCGATATACTTTAGCGCTTACATTTTACCTGTAAATGGTAACTATCTTTTGACCATTATTGTAATGAACTACAACCCTCTAAAGGACAGTCAAACCGCTTTCTCATATGCTTATTTAATCCTAAATTACGAGGAATTTTGGGTCCAACTAAATCAATTCGTATAGCATAATTACCATATTCTCGTCAATTAGTGGAGAAATCAGGCAAGAAATCGACCGCGAGAGACCGATTTCTGGGCTGGACTTTATGAGCGATCGGATTTTCAAAAACCTGTAAATAACATTGAAGCGTTTTAGAGAGTTGAATTGGATATCACAGTGGGTGCACGTATAGTATTTTAGGTACAAATCGTACTTAGACGAATATATGCAAATACACAGAATTTAGTGAAGGATCAATTCCCATTTTTGTCCATCGACAGAATCCACACCACTGAAGTGGAAATTCGCTCGATCTTTTGACCAATTTCTGTTTGAAAAATCGGATGTCTGAAACACCCTATTATAAAGCAAGAATGCAGCAAGATAGTTTCTACTGTATTTGGATTAGGAGGTAAATTCTGTTTTGGGACAAGCCTAACTGTGCTTATTTGTTTGTTTGTTGTTCTATTAAGCAAGAAGAAAACAATAATTGGAAGAGCGATTTATCATATGCTCCTTATTTGCTTGATAATAGGTAGCTGGCTGGTATCCAAGCAATCCGGTTAACCGAGGACCACCAACATGCATAAGCAATTTGGGCTTTTCCATCTTGAAAAAAAGACTTTGACGTCGAACTAACTAGTCGTGTTCTACCTATAGTTTAAAAAATTGCGTCCGGGCGATCTAAAAATCTCAATTATAACAGAAAAAAGAGTGTTTCGAATACGGACTTATTTAAAAGGACTGATGATAGGCTCCCAAGTTTTAATAATATATTGGTACAATTTTTATTGCCTATTAGAAATAGAGGTGCCACAGTAATGAGGTTGACCCAACCCAACCACGGGGCTGGGTTCGGGGTTGGACATGGTCAAACCGCTGAACCTCAACCACTTGTACTGTAATCTACCTTTTAATGGTCGCTATATGAACTCGTTTATATAAATTTGAATTCCCGCTGCCCACAGAGAAGGCGTCCTCTACGCAGAAAGTAAACAAGGTATGCGATTAATATGTTTGCGAAAGATGGAAGCATTTAATTTGCATAACATTGCTGAAAGTTGAATGCCTGGCATCTCATACGATTTAATGTCTGTGTATATGAAGTACCGGGGAATTCTTGTGGAGTCAACACTGGAGGTAATTCAAAATGTTTCGGAAGAGAACGAGTGAAGCGAGCGTGTCGGTACCAGATCAAGGTTGTTCATGAACGCAGAGAAGTGACGAATGGGAGGACCCAAAGTGAAGAATATTTTCTTTCTGATTCAGTGGATTAACCAAGACGTTGCTGATTGGAAATCCCGCACGACGCTCCCTACGAAAACACAAGTCAGGCTAGATAAAGTGCTTAGGAAAAGCAACAGCTGTTACGCTCCACCGTCGGCGCAAAGCGCATCGACGAGGCGTCAAAAATGCTTTCACAACTTAAGGAATCTGTTCTTAACGGTTTAAAAATATATATACCGCCTTTCACTGACATAAATCCATTTAGATATTACTAAGACGCTGCCCGCACTCCCTCCTTGCGGCATAAACTCCCCATTGTTCAAAAGGAAATAGAAATCGCGCGTACGGGAAACTTGTGGTATCTAATTACACTCTACCTCACATTTAATCATCTCTCGTTCTTGATAGGCCACGTACTGGAGAGTGCAAGGTTCTTGAGTATTTTACGCGAAGATATGACTGCGTTTAAGCGCAATATGATTCAGCTGAAAGTATACTACAGCAGTGGCCTGCAGCCGTCACCGCTGCACTATGCGATTCTCGGTACACGACCCTTGATGGCCAAGTTCCACAACGAACTGGAATTGTTACCAAAGCATAGCCTGCACGATACCAATGTCACTTTTGCCATGAAAATCGAGCAATATTTTATGGAAAACTCTACAAAAAGGTACGCGAGGCACGCACGAACGTGTCAAATCCTTATTTCCTGTTATTCCTCTCACAATTGCTTCAAAATGTTTGGGAAAACCTTGCCAACTGTGCTGAAGTATCTTATCCGTGCCTCACGATCGCTGATGCTCAAAATATGCTGATTGTTGACTCGGCGGCGGAATTGAATGCTTATATTTAACAAGAAAAGACAAGGGGATAGTACGTGAAGGTCGGGTGTAGTTTAAAATACCTGAGAAATCTCTTAAGGCCTCGGACATTCCTTCTTTACGTCTCGTGGAGGAAACGCTTACATACGTCACAGAATTGGACCGTATTGTCTAAGTATCGGAGCAGCAGGAGAGCGTAAAGAAGGAAAGAAACAAAAAAACAGTGTGACGAAAGAGACAAAGCAAATCGCCAATTCATTTCTGACTTTTGCTTAGGATTTACGCGCTGGTTTTACTAGCAATCATAGTGTTTCGCCACCTTCGTGTCTCGACGCTTCGTCGCTGGCAATATCTTTGACGCGAAGGTTGCAACTTGACGCATTCTTTCGGGCACATGAGAGATGCGAGCATTGTGGGATCCATGGACTTTCAACGTAAAGTTTGTGGCTACATTAGCAATGTCAAGTTAGCATTGCAAACTACCAGTAGGTTCTGAAACCGTACGAAATATTAGGACGCAACTCAATAAGGTGACCAATGCTTTCTTTTATGCTGTAATCTGAAAAATTTATTTTATTGCGCTCCTCAAGCAGAAAGTAAACAACCTTGTTGTTGTGAAAAGTTGTGGGGGCTTTCGATTTAAACACTTTGTTCAACAGCGCTGCCCGTCGCCGCCTAGAATAGCAAAATACGGTTATCGACATTGGCTTTTAAAATGATAACAGTGCCGATGACCACCGCTACTTCACCTGACGTGGCTGGAATTTGGTCTTCTCGTCTTAACCTTCACAGCCTTGGGTTGGAGCGCCATCTTCATATGTAACCTCTGACTTTGCGTTTTGGGCCAGCATCACCAGGTGTTCGATCATCTCAGGAGTGAGTGCAGCTCGTTTTACTGTAATGACGCCCCCCCGTCGAGAATGCTCGCTCAGAAGGCATTGATGTGGCGAGATTGAACCGATTCCATCTCTTCACCCACCATATCTCTGTATCGCTCCATCAGAACTGAGAACATGATCTGAATGAAGTCCGGCGCCTGGGGGCATCTTAGGACTCTTCCTTAATCCTTGAATCCCTGTCTTCGCCCCTTGAGTCTGCACAATCCACCTTCGTCTGTTCCTGGGCGCCACCCGACCTTCCTTTATTTCGGTAAACCGTTTATACCATTTCCCATGGTGGACGGCCTGACCTGGATCCAGGTCAACCAGTTTTCCACCAACCTGGACTGTCATATGGGGTAGGTGACCTGGACCCACGTCAGTCATCTTTCTAGGGTTAGGTGACCTGGACGGTGGCCTAGTCCCAGGCCGGCCAGTTTTTCGAGGATAGTTGACCTGGATAGTGACCTTGTCCCAGGTCGTCCGTCCGCAAAAGCTGACCCAACTTTCGAAGGTAGTACTCCCGCTCCAGATTGGTTTCCATGACCTTATGCGGTGGGGCATCCATCTTTTCTTCTTCTTCCTCGAAACCTGGCCGATCATGCGTTACTCCAACTTGGACCACCTTATGGGGTAGGTAGCCTGGTCCTAGACCGACCAGCTTATGGGGTAGGTGGCCTGGTCCTCGTCCATCCATTTTTTAGGGGTAGGTGACCTAGAGGGTGGCCTGGTTCTCGCCCATATAGCTTTTCAAGGGGTAAGTGGCCTGTATGATGACCTGGGCCTCGCCCATCCAGCTTTTCCAGGGGTCGGTGACATGGATGATGACCTGGTCCTCGTCCATCAAGCTTTTCTAGGGGTAGGTGATCTGGATGGTGCTCTGGTCCTGAGCTGACCAGCTTTCCACTCTGTCATATCCAACCTTCGGTTATTCTTCTGTCTTTATTTTTCTTCCATTACATGCATTTGTTTCTTCGGATCATGGCCAAAACCATGATCCTTCCTCAGACTATGGTGACCCGCACCATAGACAGGGCCAGCTCCATCTCTTGCATAGTGACCAGCACTATAGTGACCAGCACCATAGTCCTGCCCAGCTCCAGTAGGAGCCTCCAGGGGGTAACTTTCTTCTTTAATGTCGACCTCATACTCCCCCAATCCGAGTCGACCATCGCATCCTTCCATCTTCAGCAGCATTGAGGGCGATATGCCTTCCCCCAATGCACCTGACACAACGTCCTCAACAAATGTAACTGGTTTTGGTTTTCCGTCCACTTGGGGCTCGCGGTGATATCAAGGGTAACCAAGAGATCCGGGCACGCGCACCACTGTGGTGTAGCCGCTCTCGAATTTTTTTTCCAAGATACGAACACCCTGGGGGGGCTCAGAGGACTGACTGTCGGAGGGGGTACTCCGTCCATCCAGGTCTTGATCCGAGCCAGCATCAAGCTGGCTGGACCGGTCACTTCCATCACCTTGGCAGTGACGACTGGGATGATCCATCTTTTGTAAAGCTCGCCTTGTGTACCCGTCAGCACTGGCGCTTACACTCTTCTGGTGGACTCTAGGGCGAAAAGATAAAAGCCGGTTTAATAGGTGAATGAGGGTTAGGACTAGGGTTGCTCCTGGGCGGAAATCTTTACCGGGGAGCGGACTGTCGTTAAACTGGAGATTTGTTACCACAAAGGCTGGACCGAGCGTAATCGATCGGCCAGCTTAACCAAAGACAATAAAAAGGTTACTCCAATCTTATGCGTAGTCAGGGAATCCAAACAATACTCCATGATCTTCCTCAGTTAGCCAAAACTTCACCACACTTTCCAACAGAACTAAACCGTGTTCCAAACACGGGCGACTTGAGTGAGTATAGCTTTCACAACGACTCCCAGTCAGGGGACTTCCAGTGGGCTCATTTCAACCTTCCTCCGACAAACCAATAACAACTAGTGGGTACCTTGTTAACCCTCTGCTGTTAACCAATGACGACTTGTGTCTTAGAAAGCGACACGCATGCTGATATTTATAAACCTATGGTGTACCCTACCCAAAATAACCTGACCAGCTTGACCTGGATGGTTATGTGCCTTACCCGAAATAGCGTGACAAGACGTTTTGTGTACTGTACAACGAAATTGCATGACCAGATGGTTATGTGTCTTACCCAGAATAGCGTGACCAGCTCAACCTGGACGTTTTGGGTATTGTACACCAAATAGCATGACTCGTATGCGTCCCTTGACACCATCAGCTGCCTCCTAGCCAGACTTGATCCGACCGATTGATTCCGAGCAACCTGGCCGACCTGACCCAGCATGCCTGGACCAGCCTCTGTTCCACATCCAAGTGCTGGTCCGGCTCCAATGCTGACCCGCCGTCCGGTTGTTGATTCATCCGGAACCGCTTCATCACAAGTGTCCCATGCTGTCCCAAGTGTTGCTCGCGGTATGTAGATTCTTCAACACTTGATCGTTAGAATAGAATGAGACTTTAACCCGTGGATTGTTTTGCTATTTCTCTAGTAAAAAATGAAAATATAAAGAGTGATTTACCTCCATTGTTTTTACAAAACGTGCTGTAGCGTGTTTTGTGCTGATATTACTGTAGATTAGGATATATCATACAACCAGCATTCTGAATATATACTGCCATCTGATAAAACTCAATTTTGTTCATTTTACGAAAGAAACCATTTCACCTGTCAAATCCGATCACATAAATATGCAATTATAAACTTGATTATTGCGTGTTATGGAACGTAAAAATTACTGGTCGATAGCACGCACCGCGTTCTTTTGAATATGGTACGGATTGTGGTTGTTGTAAAAAAATTAATGGAGATATGAAAGGTCAAGTCAAACCGTTCATTCCTTTCTGAAGCAGAGAAGTATACAGTAATTGCAGAGCGTATGCGAATTTAGGCATTAGCGATTGTGGACCATTCGCGTTCTTGTCTATGTAGATGATTTGTTAGTAACTAGATCGAAAGTGTCGCTGGCGGCTGAGTTCGGATTTAAGTATAAATTCTTTGCCAAGATGAAAATTTTGTTGGGGAATGAGAATCGAAGGAGCTGTTTTATGATTGGGCGGTAAAGGTCAAATTGGAGAAACACGGACTAAAATATGTAAACGTGAAGAAGAAGCCGGACGCTACGTAAGTTGCCGGGGATACAGCTAAAGGCAGCATCTGATGGTGAGTCTGGCGCGGATATTGCATAACGTCTGATGAGATGAAGACGGCTAAAGTGTGGTTATCACGATCCATCGAAATTTTTGTAAGCATACCAAATAAACAGCAAGAACCACATCACCATGCAATCGAATAAATCCCAGGAACAACATCCTCAGCTCTACAACGGGGTTTGGAAAAAATTTCCCATAGCATCAGGAACATTTCTCCAAACCCCGTTGTAGAGCTGAGGATGTTGTTCCTGGGATTTAGTAAAAGGTATATTGATAACACCACTACTTCCTGAAGCAGAAGGTTTACGTTTGCAATTATGCTTCCTGCTGAATGCGAAGGCATCAATGTGTTCAAGTTTGCAATCGTGTTTTCTGTTTTCTCATCACGCTTTTACAGTAGCTATGTTTGCCGCGAAAAACCTTCTGCAAGATGTCATTACGAAGTAGCACAGACAAATCTCCCACATTGTTGGATTGAAAGTCATCCGATTTTTTATCGTTATCCAAGCTTGCGCTTCGGGTGCCTTTGACTCCAACTTTGTTGTCGCTTACTGTAGAAAAAATGTGCGTATGCGGTATATCGTCATGTTTCTTGCTCTCCGTTGCAACCAATTTCTGACACAACCGACACATCACGGTGACAAAAGTCTTTGTCTCAGCCACTTCAAATACAGTTTCTTTTTACGGCCTTAGAGGCATTCTTAACGGGATCATGATCCCCCAAAATTCGACCATCTGTTTTTGAATATCTCCGTGAAATCGGTTTCGTTCCTAACGGGATCATGACCCGTCGCGAGCATAGCGTCGGAGTATTTTTAGTAGGTACATATAAACCAATCCTTTTTGTGTTTAGTATTAAAGTATCTGGTTAAATTTTTACTTAACTGATCAAATAGATTCATCTGAATTGTTTCACCGTCACGCGCATAAAGCCATACTGAAATCTAACACATCATCTTGTTCACGCAGCTCATGTTGCTTCTCATGTTCCAGTCGAATGTCATCTTGCTGGTTATCATCAGATTTCGGTATTGTTGGGCTATCAGCAGCTTTGCCTTTGCTCATCAGCGTTGCTGCAGCTTCGTTCGGAGGATTTGCTTAGCAGCTTTACGCTTTAAGAAACTCCTCAACATTATGGACGATAGAGATAAAACGATCACAATCACGACTACATCAATAAGAATCGCAGCTACACTGCCATCATTTGAGCTTACAGCCTTTGGCGGACGCGAGCTGGATCGATCATTACCGATACCCCAACGCCTGTCCTCTGCAGATGTGCTACTAGCTGATGGATTTTTGTAGCCACACGATACTGTAGTACTGTTTCTTGCAGCGAGAACCGTCATACCTGAGATTGCTGTCACTGTGCAGCTAGAGTTGTACACTTGTGCCCAGGACTCCACCGAGAAGGTCTGAAAATTAATTTCTAATATGATAAACTGCTCCGTAGTGAGTTCAGTTTTTTCATTGACAGATGATAAATACCTCGTTCTATACACCAATCATCAATCCATATCAACTTCGAAAACGTTCTAACAAGAGTAAAAAAACAAATTCGGGCCTACATGCTCATGCTGATTGCAAATTTCGTTCGTAAAGAAACCGTTGCAGTTGAGCGATTGTCGTGCCACTCAAAATCACCGTTTTATGATAGAGATACCAAATAGCATTATTAGTACCAGTAAATGTAGTATCTAATATTGGAGCCTGTTTTGTTGACACCGACTCACATTTCATTCAAAAGCTTCGTCAGCAAGCGGTAGGGATAGATCCGTGATCATTGAGTTTAGGATATATCTGGTCCATAATATAGCACAAGAATCGTCAGTGTCTACGTCATACGGCACTTGAGAGCTCGCAAATTATCCCCTCACATGTCTATTGTAGAGGTTTGGACTGTTAACTCATCGCTACATTTGTGAATACCATACGAAACAAAGACCGACGTCAGCGCCTTATCAACCAGACAGACACGTTTTTATCAACATACACACTTTTAAGCTGACTAAAATTGGAGAAGTCAAGTTTTGATGATGTCGATATCGGCCTTGTACGTGCCAAAGAGGATGAGAAAGTTCTGTAGGTAAACATTTTTCAAACATCCGTTCCAAAAAGGAAAAATACGATAAGCCTACACCTTATCTACGCTTGAGTCTCGGAGCGCCAATACAAGCGTCTCAACCTTGACGTTCACTACAAATCTTATCCTTTTGTATCCATTCTTCGCCCGTATTGGAGCACTGATACGACACAGTGAGATCGGAAATCATTAGAGTGAGCGTCTTGTAGTGACGGATACGCAACGTCAATATTTAGATTTGCGTTTGTACTTGACGCCAGCTCGACGGCACCCAGCAGAGCTGCCATGCAACTTCGTCCAATGGAGCGCATGTCTGAGGCTTTAAACGTTGGATCAGAGTAATGGAGATCCCTTGCATATTTTTCGCTGCTCTGACTGTGTAATGAGAAAAATAGACCAATTATTAGGGGTCAAAGTAGTCAAAATTAGAAAAAGTGCAAAGCAGTAAGAGTAAATGAGATTTACCTTTGCTGTTTATTTTACTTAGCCTTAAAGTATAACGCCATCGAGCAAAACTCAGCAGCCATCACGCACACACGACGAGTCCCCGCTTTGAAAAACCAGTCGATGTATTCCTTAATCGACTTAAGACGTTATTTTATATCGCATGGCCGCTCTCTCGCTCATATTCTACCACACTTGCCTTATCACCATCACTTGGGCGGGTCGATCAACACTGTATACTACAAAGGTTGGCGCGAATAGTGCGGTGTTTGTTGGCTTCAATTTAAAATTTTGGCTACAAAATGAAGGTATATTTAGCCAATAAAATGTCTTTTCTCTTTATGAACGGGTCATGAGCCCTGTGCGTGGATGGGACAGGACCAGGTCTGGCTAGCATAGGTTTATATGCATTAGGTTTTCATCAGGTTTGGAAAAAAAACTAAAATTCAATGCGCTGGCAGAAGTAGGTTTTAATCGTTAAGTCATCAGACCTCAGAATTTCAACCTCATAAATTTTTCAAGACTCAATTGCAGAGATGATAGCGCCACTTTCTTGTTGACTGCCGAACGCCACATATGGCCAGTAATATAGAAAAGCAATAATCAGACATAATTCCCGTAAAATTGGATCATTTGTTTCTTTAAGGCGTCGTCAAGCTTGACCTAACGCGTGGGCTGTGCAAACCGCGCAATCTAGGTTTAATTTAGGTCTTATTCAGGTTTTATCCAAACCTACTTTCCGGTTCCAAAAAATCTAGGTGTTTACCAGCCCGGGACAGACATATGTGGACTAATCTTAGCCAATAAGAGCTCTATTTCTGGCGGGATCACTGCTCATGATCCCGTTAGGAATGCCTCTTAGACTGCTCTGTAGTCATGTAATTCAGTACAACCAAATAAAACGTATTTGCTAAAAAGACCCCTCCTCAAAAAGAATAAAATAGAAACTACACGCATTGCATCGAATTCTCTTCCAACTCCATCACATATTGCGGAACTTCGTCCAAATAATCTGCATCAACTTGATCACGAAATGCGCCGGTAGCTGCCCAAGCGAAGGGAATCGAGAGTACGTCTTCCTTGTAATTTGCGAATAACTATCATCCGCAAGTCGTGACATTCATGTTGTTCAATTTTGTTTAATATTTCTGCCAATACCTTTAGCAATTGTCACATCAGCACTTGACCAGTTATCGCCCGCAGTCGATGTTAACCCCTGTTTCTTGTACATTGCACCCATTCCTTTAGGAACAACAAAAATCATCCGAATATTCGCTGGATTTTTTTCGATCTTCTCGGTTATTTTTAACTTGGTAAACAACTCCACTAATCCAAAGGAATTCACAGGGTGCACAGCCGACCTTGTGATCTGGAACAAGAGAAGCGGTCCATTGTTCATCTTCTTAAAAGAATGGATATATTTGAAGTTTGGCGCATCGGGTATAAGATAAAAGTTTCGAAAAACCTCTTTCAGGTCCACACGGCTACTAATCCGTTCATAATCTCTAACTGTGTGGTCAACCGTCAGAGTTTCTTGGACAGATCCTTCCGTTCCAAGTTTACGAATCGTGAAAGATTCACACTTAAGCAAGGCTTTGTGAGCCAAATTTTCAAACAACCTTCCAGACAAAACGGATTCCTTTCCAGCGCCTTCCAACAAATGCATCAGATTTTTTTGGTCTGTATCAAACCATTTCAACAGTTGTTCGTAAAGCATCAATTCGATTTTTTTCAGATCCAAGCACAAGAGTTTCGAACAATGGATCTGCACGTGGAACATAATGAAACAATCGATGTACAACCTTGTGATCTCTTAGTGACTCTAGATCATCAATGCATCTCCGAAGCTTCTCAAAATTGTCGATATTCTTCACACCATTCAACAAATGACTATATTCACCGTTATAGAACTCACTAATTGTTGTCAGACAATACCGTGCAATTCCACCAAAGACTTCATCGTCCAATGGTGGAGCTAAAATCGTCAAATGTAATGACGCGATTGTGTCGTTCAACTCTTCTTTTTCCCTCACGGGTATGTACAGCGTAAAGTGAGCAGCATTCTTGATCATTGAATCGAGACATCCAATATTAGGACTGGTAAAGGCCACTATTTTCGAATCTGCAGGTTCCACAGATGGTGGCCCATCGCAGAGATGAATCGCATTTGGATAGTCAAATCCATGTCTGGGAATTTGCTTTTCTGTACTTTTGAATTGATACACCCGGACCAAACACAACACACTTCTTCAACTTTCGATCCTTGTTAAAAGAGGCAGTAAAAATCGGGACATTTGGGTATTCCCGTCGGTATCGAGCGAAGCAATAATCATAAAAGATCGACTTTTGCAATGCCTGAAACATGCAAAGTATGTCAGAAAATTTCCATTTATTTTCGCAGACTATACCCACCTGGTGTTCCCGCTACGGAGATATTGTCGTAATCATTTTCTAGCATGTCCATTACCCTCATATAATATTTATCATAGCAGTCTCAAAAGTAAAACGAGTTAAGTTCATATTCAAACGAAGTTGGTAATCCAGCAGTTGCATCTTGAGTGCGTGGTGCCAGCGTCGGTAATTCATCAGAGACATCTCCAATACGAGGGGGCAAAGTCGGTAATCCGGAAACATCTCTATTCGATGAAGTCATTGACTTAATTCTCTGTATTTTTGGGCTTCAGAGGAGTCGGTCGTACGACTCGTCATCTTCTTTCCAATCATTTGCTCTGTAAACCTGTTTTGTGAAGAAAGAGGCTTACACCTCAAAATCGAAAACGTATACCTACGTTTACCGTACTACAATTCACGGATCAGAAATCAATTGTTCAAGATAGAACGGTGTGTAAAAGAAAAACATCTCGATTAATTTTTTAGATGTTGTTCTTGTTCAAGCACAGTCTTTTTAGTCTTAACTATTAGCTACAATAAAATTCCTAAGAGCGGATTGTAACCCTATCTTTGTTCGACTTTCTTCCTAATTTCCAGGCGATAATTGTAAGCGTTGATCATGTGATCGGTCTTGTAATCCTTCTTGGTAACATTCCTGACAAATCTATAATTGAATTCCACGTATCCTTGTGTCCGGTTTGCACTTTTCATAGTAGGCCACCGCTAAAATATGTGCTATGGTTTAGACCGGATCATATGTAGATGATCATGCGCTGTCCTGTCGATACCTTTATGTACCTTTTCATTACGTAATTGTCATAGCCACATGATACCAATGGAGCAGAAGCCCAACCATAGTCGTTGCACATGCTTCGGCTTGCGCTCCACACATCTGTTGAAATCGTTCCATCATCTTTTCAGAAATACTTGGTGCTCGTCGAGCAGCAAAATGGCGTTGTAACTGATCAAGCTCTGAATCAGTCCCCACTATTCATTCCAACAGCTACGTAGTCGTAACCAAAACTTCTTGGCACGACTGCACCCCCACACAATATGTGTGACGCCTTTCCCGGTAAATCACAATGAGCATCCATTGGGCACCTTACTTGTGTTGTATATCCAACGTAACGTTAATAAATATTGAGCTGGAACGTTGCCGCACGATATACACAACAAAGTTGATAACTCGATAAAAAGTATCATGGCGCCAAATCGCCGCTGAAAATTGCATCTGTATGAATCCACACCACTCGTCGCATTTTTGTTTCCATTTACTTTGAACCCGAGACAGGAGTCCGGTCAGTAAGCGATAATAAAATCCACGAAAAGTCCTGCGCATCCACTGTTTAATCAACGTAAGCTAATCCCTATTTGCACCGTTCACGGAAAGTTATGTATACTGGGGTGAGCAGCAAAATCAACCAACTTGTCCCTTCTTCGTTCGCAGTGGCTTTGTCTTGTGTCATTATGGCTGTGACCGTGATGTCCAGTGTGTCACAATGCCAGTAGATGCCATCATAACGTTGGTTTAAGTGCCATTGTTTTCCTGTCGTCAAACAGGTCCCAACGATCTTTCTGGTACCAGCCACTTTCCACTCTATGTACTTGAAACGTTCTGGGGTCCATAACAGCCGAAGGTGATCAGCTGTACCGATGTCTTGTCCAAGTTGTACTCTTGGAGAACACAGAATAATCGCTTCTAGAATCTGCCTACTTTGGCTCCAGTATGTCCACTGGAGTCTTTGTCTATGACCTGCAACCCAAACCTGGTCCGCGATATCCTCGTAATGCGTAGGTCCCGGACGTTTATCATAGGCATTCTATCATACTTTAGAGGCGACAAGATAACTGAAGGTCCTTCAGTTATCCATGAGTTAGTAAACCAATTGAATGTAACCCAAGACGGTGTAATGAAGTCTGGACTGATCGCATGCCAAGGGATGTTATCAATATCTGCTTGAACCTCGATAAATTGCCCATGATTGACAGCGGTCGATGGTTTAAAGTGTTGGGTTCAATACTGTTGTCGAAATTGCCATAAATAAGTCTCTACCTACATTTCCACTACAGTCTGTTCTTCTTTTGTAGACCCTACAGACGTCGCTAGGTGTTGTCGCACTTGAGTAACATGCCCTTCATCTAAACGCCTTACCCCGTAGTCGACCTAAGCGAAAAAGAGAAATCCATAAGTTTGTGGTCCTCAGCAAATAATTGACACCGATTCTGCCATGCTTGCGAATATCATTTGCTTGTATCTAAAAACCACATGGTAGCTTCCTTGAACGCAAGGGTGTGAATCGGGGATCAAAATCAAACCTAAACCGCCTGACGACTTGGGAATAAAAAGCAGGTGTGGCGAAATCGTATGACGGCTACGCTCCGTAGTGAGTTGTTTGCTCCAAAAAATTGTTTCTGGAGGTGGATCAACTCTTTGTAGGTTTTCTCATCCGATAGGAAAGCTTTTGTCGTGAACACAATAGCCGACAAGGCTATCGCATAGAATAATGCGACTCTTTCCGCTACTGAAGTCCCACACTCGCTCGCTGTTAATAGTCTTCTCTGGAGAGTTCGTATTCGCCCCGCCCAGTATATCTCCAGCAGTTCCTTCCGTCCTATCTGATAACCCAAATAGCGGAATGGGTCACTGTGCTGCACAATCGGAATACCCATCTACTGGTCCATTTGATATGAATTTTCGAAGTAAATAAGATGGCTTTTCGCAGGTTGCATCTTCAACCCAGAAATAATCCAAATTCTCTACTATTGCTAGCGCTTGAGAAACTGGCCTCCTTTTGTAAAAATATTATTGAATCATCAACAAACGCCGAAAAATTATGGGTCTGTTGGGATCCATCGCCAGTTATCGAAAACCCTTCTATATTCCTCTCCTGGAGAATCGCCATACCAAGTGGTTCAGCTGCTAGAATAAACAGCAGAGGGGCTAAATGACAGCCCTGCCAAATACCAGACACAATCTCCAAAGGTTTAGAAAGCTCACCATTCACTAAAAGCTTGGCTGTCATTCCATTGTGTAAGGCCCACATCAAGGATATGAAGCGTTGTGAGGAACCAAATTTCTTTAGTGTAGCCATCAAGTAATGACGATGCACTGTATTGTAAGCCTCCGCAAAATCAATTAATAATATACCAATACTGTTTTCTTCTGATTTTGCTGCCGTTCCGTTCACTTATGTAAGATTTCCATGATAATCACTACTGCTCGATCCATTCGACGCCCATGTACGAAATCTAGCTGAGAATCCCCGATGAGGCTCCCTTAAAACCTCTGCAGACGTTGTGCAAGCAAAAACCTTGTAGCCGGTTTGTAACAGGGAGATGGAACGGTAATCCATAGCATTCGTAGAGTCTTCTCTTTTATAACGGGACAATGACTGCTTCCAGGAAAGAGACTGGAGGGGGTGCTCCTCGCAAAATACCATTGTACACCAGTACTAATTCAGGAATTAAATCGTCTACAAAGTCCTTGTAAAAGTCATGATTTAGTTCGTCCGGTCCTCCCGCTTTCCGCCTTTTGAGCCTTCGAATTACAAGTTTGATATCTGCTTTCGTGATCGGTGCAACAAGTGTTCATTTTCCAATTCAGTGACTTGCCGCTGCGTCCAGTTTCCAACGAAATCAGCGAGCTTACTTTACTTCGTACTCCCGTAGTTTACCGTGTCTGTGCCCCCAAAATCGTATTCAACACCCATGCAAACTTATTAGGAATTTCACTATCTGTATGATTAGAGATCTGGGGGTCTGTAATAATGATGGGTGACACTCGTTGGTCAGTTTTCCACGTTACTGTACGTCGAAAAAGACAACGTATAGTGTCGCTAGATCTTAGACAGCGTTTGCCAACTCTAACCTGATTTGGTTTTGCAACTTCCTTCGCAGTGATAAGTAGAAGTTGCTCTCTGGTAATTACCATCACATACAACGCCTGTTCGAGACTTTCGGCCCACCGACCTCGTTTGGTGCAGTGGTTAAGGCCCTGCCTCCGGGACGGGAGATTGCGGGTTCGAGTCCCACCCGTGGACGAAAATCCGAAGTCGGATAGAGTCGGGGTCCAAAAGTATAATAAAATAAGGCCCTTACAGCACCGCGCTTGACATGGCTTACACCACCCTGTTTAGGGTCCGGTTCTCTATATATTCTCGAGACTTTTGGCCTTCCTACGACGACGTTGAGCTCCGCGTTTTCTGACATTTTCGATGGCTTGAATCCAGCTATTGCGTAACGTGTCCCAATTAGAAGCATCATCCTCGTTAAAAATATTGTCGTGTCCATAAATGTTCGAATCTCTTCAATTGCGCGCTGTTCGCCGGCTCATCGAATCGGATATTGAAGTCGGAAATGTTGAAACTTTTGTTTGTGTGAAGGCCTTTTCGGACATCTTAAATGTAACTCCACTTACTCGTGATCTGATGGGACCCCCGGCCTGCTTGTTGTTACACTATGCACCCACTCAAAAAATAGATCCGGGAGATAAAATCTGTCTAATCTGCTTGCTGATTCCCCTCTCCAAAAAGTGAAATATGTGAATTCGGTAATCTCGTCGTGTTTCCACGCCAAAAAATGAACTAGTGCCGCGTCTTGAAGTGTGATGAATAGAATTTTCTACGAGATATGGTTGCCAAAGGATTGATTCTAACCACGTCCACTACACCTTTTTCCGGTCAAAGCTGGATTAGTTTCAAACCAAAGTTGGATTTTCAGGTTTTGGAATAACGAGGTTCCATGAAATGTCGGCTTATTCAACAAGTAAAGTTGGATTATGTTTCGTACTTATTGGAGACATCACTGTGAGATCGATACTTTGCTCTCTAGCCTTAAGGAAGCCGTCCCATCAGCAAGTCCGTTCTCTGGTTCCTTACTGTTGGCGCTGAGTCGATCCCTGCAATAAGCAAAACGTCGGGGTTTTGTGTGGCTTATATGCTAACAATGACAAACAAAAGATTTGAGGGAACGATGAAGCGCCGCATGAATAGCGAGGAACAGTTTTACTACGGAGTCGTTCATGTTGTTAGTAAAGGCCACTGTTGAGTCTCTACCTGGCACTCTACATGCATTGAACATGGTTGGATGTGCCGCAAAGCAACAAAACACCCACAATGCATAAAGCAAACATGATGGACGTATCTGAAATTAAAGAACGCAACGAAGTACCTGCTACATAGATAGAAAAATAAGGAATCGACATTAATGGTGTCGTATTCGTCTCGATGGCGTTAAAGTCTGCTTTTAAGAACTTTTCAGCCGTAACAATCTCGGGTGGATGATTCTTGAGAAATTACATTTTGAAAAAGCTGGCAGTATTACTAGTTTTACGATGTTGCCCTCAAAACAACTGCTAAAAGAGCGGAACATGGAAATCATTCATTACGAGGAAATTAAGAACGGACAGCGAGGCTCACGAATATGAACGTCCGATCTAAAATAATTTTTGGGGAGATACTTTGGCTGATAGAACATCATTTTTAACTCAAGCTGATAAAATGGATTTTGGGAGCAAATACTGGAAAACAAGAAAGCCGAGATCTGATGAGATATTACAAGCTGTGGCCGAACATAATGTCGACAAAGATCTTGTGGAGGCTATTTTACGGCAATAGAACAACCCAAGGAAACGTAAAGCGCCGACTGGTCGAGTCGAAGTCATCAGGCTTTGTCCACACTAGCAATTGCTT